>CAUYQV010028993.1:0-43434 GCA_963574575.1 Galagoides demidoff | reverse complement strand
TGCATAATATCCTCGTTGTTTTCTTCATGTTGCCCAAGTTTTATCTTATTATGGAATCAATTCCAAGTCCAGATCTTGTCATGTAAATCATAACCTGGTGTGGATAACACGCTAGAGATGTAGATCCTCTAATGCAATTCTTCTGGATTGTGAAGAATTAGGAATTGAAAAGGCAAGTACCTTACCATCACACACACACACACAAACACACACACATGCTGTGCAATAAGGCAATGCTGGGACAGCTACAGGATAACTTCATAGATACTTTCATTCAAAAAGTGAGAAGAAGAAAACGTGGCAGATACCTGACAGTCAGTGATCCAAACTGTGAAATCCAGTTAAGTCCACCTGGCCAGTTTCTTGATTAGAACAGAACCCCTTTTCAGGGGAATAGTTCCTCATGGCTCCTGGTCGCACATTTGGGAGTCTTGATTCTGCCCTCTGACTGATCCTAAAAATTGGCCACAGCTTGCAATTATGTAGCCTTCTCCACTGGTTTCTTGCAGATAAAAGTTGGGGAGCTCAACTTTTTAATTTTTTTACATTTTCTGTCCCCTTCAGTTCAAACTGCCACAATTACTTTAAAATCTTTATAGTTTTTCTGTGTATCAGTTTATACTGTATATAATCACTCTATTAGACAGATATCTCTTTGGGCAAGGCCTTTTGTATCTGAAACGCCCTATGAGGAATGCTCTTGTTTAACAGAGAAAGGGATACAGTAGAGTGTTAACATTCTTAGAAGTCCTTTACGTCTCTAGTGGCTTTTTGGAGCTTATTTGAGTTTATTAGGGTTTACAGTGCTTCCCATAGTTACACTTTACTCTAACAGTCTTTTTCTGACCCAGCCCTTGGGATTTGATTTTTGCCTCAAGTCCCTTCTAACTCTGAGAATTTTGTCTTAGAGATCGGAAATGGGAGATCTACCTTCGAATACAGTTTTACATAATTTGTTTTCTCTAAATCTTGCTTGCAAATTCAACAGGTTCTTTACATCTATATCTTATACAGTTTAAAGAATTATGTGGCACTTTTCATACTCAGAACGAACCTCCTTCACCAATTCTGTCAGTGCACTAGGTACATTTTCTCTTTGCCGTATTGGGGAATCTTGACAAACTCTGACCCTTCTTAACAAAAATTGCTTCTCTGTTTAGTTTCCAGAAACAATTTTCTCCCTATCTTTGCAGACTTCACTAATAGGTACATGAAAGTTTTTGCAGCTTTCACTAGCAGATTGCCCAAGACTCCAAGCTTTGGACTGGCAGCTCAAAGCCAACAGACATTTTTGAGTTTTCATTGTAGAACTCTATGTTCAGTGGCAACTAGTTATGACTGCTTCATAACAAAGTGCCCCCAAACTTAGTGCTTTAGTATACAAATTTTATATGTCAAATAAAGTTCTCCCTGGATTCAGGAATTCAGATCAAGCACAGCAGTGACTTGTCTGTCTCACATTTCTGGTGCTCTCAGTTGGGAATAAATACAACCTCGAGATGACTCAGTCTCAGGCACCTGGTTTCAATGCAGGATATACAGCCCACTCTGGGATTTTCCAGCCAAAGTGATGGACTATAGACAATCACAGGGTAAGTAGTTGGAAGAGTGAAAGTGTGATGGATCTAATGCACTTACCACACTTTGCCGAGCTGAAATTCAGAGGTCAAAACATGCTGCCTTTCCAGCCACTGCTTTTCCCCATCTGTGGTGATCGCAGCACAACTGCTTTACACCCATTGTGGATTCAGAACACAGGGACTACATTGTGTATGTCAGTCTCTTTTCCACCTCTCCAACATCCCAATTACGAGGGCATCTGCTAAGTAAAGGTATTAAATTGTCTAATCTCTTTAACCATAAGGAACAGTTGGAACTAGCCAAAGCAAACCTGGGACTGCCAGAGGGGCTTTTATCTGCTTTCCCTGAAATTGCATCTCTTTTTTAGAATGTTAAGTTACTCATAAACCTTTTGTGCCATCCTTTGGTAAGAGCGATCTGCAATATTCTGAGTACTTCTGAAGATTCTCCAGATTTCAGTTAGTGATAGCACCTGTTGCCATCTTTCTTTCTTTTATAATTTATAATGCCTTACTACTCATTGTATTTTTTTTTTTGAAATTCAACAACTTTTATTTATTATGCAGTGAATGATGTATTTACTCCTTTATTACTATGGTTTTCTTAACAATGTACTCATTGTATTTTTAACAGATAAGTCAAAATGTGTGTGTGTGTGTGTGTTTGGAATGTTAGCATTACTTTGTTTCTTATAAAATGTATTATGGGTACTGGAAGTTTCTACCACTTAAATAATTTTTTTGTTTCTCTAACTCAACTAGGTAATACAAATATTTAAAAATGTAAATGTTGGACCATACCCACATTTTGCAAGGGTACATGTTTCTATTAAGTGTAGAGTATAAATGTCTTAACACAATAATTAAGAAAGTGAGGTGAAGGCTATGTTAACCAGTTTGATGTAAGCTTTCCAAATTATATATAACATCAGCACATTGTACCCCTTCAATCTATATTGCATTATTGTATATGGCTATGATTTAATTTTTAAAATTACATGTTTTAAAGAAGTATAAACATTCATTCCCAACTCAGCCATAGAATTAATCAGCCAATTTATGCCTTTACCCTTTTTGTATTTGCTATACCAAAATAACATTTTGTTGTGCATATTTTCTGTGTAGTAATCCAATGACTGAAACTATAATAGGAGTTAATACATTGAGATACATTTATAATTCTCCCATACAATCACAACCAGAAAACAGATGTGGACACTATCGTACTCTCTGCCTGCTTATCAGTGATTTCACTTTCTGAGGTTTCAGGTGATCATGGTAAACTGCAATCTGAAAATATTAAATGAAAAATTCCATGAATAAACAATTCATAAGTTTTAAATTGTGCAACATTTTGGGTATCACATGCAGTCTCACAGTGTACCTCTCTGTACCACAGGGAAATGGACCATTCCTTCCTCCAGTGTGGGGACACCACTCAGGCGACCAGCCCAGCAGTCACTTATCAGCCAATGTGTTGTGGAATGCCAGCGCTTGTGTTCAAGTAAGGCTTATTTTACTCAATAACGGCCTTTAGCATGAGAGTACTGGGCTTAATTTATACTTTGCATTTCATCATAGGTTTGTATGTCTAGGCAAAAACATACCGTCTGTAGGGCTCAGTACTACCTGCAGTTTTGGGCATCCACTGGGGTGGGGGTGTCTTAAAATGAATCTTCCCTGGATAAACAAGGACTACTACATTTTTTGGTTAAAATGGTGTTTTGTAAAATGACAATTTAACAATAGACATAAAATATTCATTGAATACACAAGATTGAGTGATTACTGAAGGATTCTTAACACTCTAAACCTTTCTGTTCATAAACACATGAAATTCATTCAAATGACTCCAACTTTTAAACTCATTTTATGGAAGTAGAAATTGCATATTGAGGATAAAACACAGCCATATTTTTTTTTTATTTGTATAATTGCCTTTATTCAGAGGACACTCGCAGGAAAAATGCTGAATCTTGTGCGACACAATCTGTTTTTCAAAATTTTCTCTATAACTTTCCTTTTCATAGTAACTTATTTTTATGTAGAGTACTAAATATTAAGAAAACAGTATGCACATTCTGTTTTTCGAGAGTATTAATCTGACTTTTAAAATAATTTTGTATTAAAATATTAGTAAAAGTTAACAAATACACAAATTTAGTTTTTAGGACTGTATGTTAATTTTTTTGCTTATATTCAATATTTATTTATTTATACCTAATTTTTCTTGACAATATTCATGCAGACCTAATTAACCCCATATGCTTTTATTTTCTTGATGTTTTATTACACTGAATATTAGTAATAGTCCCTATTCCTTTACAGATACATGTGGCTCTTCAATATTTTAAACCAAAATATCCAGCGGTTGATTCCATAAGGCAATATTAACTCAAGGTGTCACAACTGGGGGGAAGAACCGAGATGTCCATAATATGCTTATGTGAGTTATCTTCCTTTTGTATCATCAAATTAAATATCATGAATATTTGCTTATTAATGACTGTGAAGACTCCTAGAAAAAAAATTTAATTTTCTTCATTATAAATTTTGTAATGTACTTTTGAACAAAAACCTATGAAATATTATAGGAAATGCTGTAATACCTGATTGCTTTTGAGTAAAAAATTGCTTTTCATTATATCTATACTGAATTATTTGTAGAATGGTCTGTTGAAAATCTGTCTCAAATATTATGTAACAGAACATTTTGACGTTTTAGCCTTTTTGATTTGTCTTTGCACATTTGTTTGTTTATTGAGAAGAACATGGTTTAGCTCATTCTTGACCACCCAGTTTATAAAATCACATCATAGATAGCTGTGTACGTTCTTAAAAAAAGGGATCACCATTGGTTATGAATTGTTGATTCCCAAGAAAAATTATTAAATCTCTCCGTTTCTCCCAGTTTCATTATTTTTGTGTTAGAAAATTTTAGAAAAATATTACATGGGATCAAAAGACTTATTTGCAAATTTATCTTCAATTTAATGTTTCCTTTTCGTTGGTGAAGAGCAGAACGATGAAGGTTTAAGGATAGTTGTACTATTTTTCTCCTATTTCCTCTAGCTAAAAGGAAATAATTTTGCCCATATTCTTTTTGATATTCAGATTTTAAAAGAATGTCCTTAAGGATGAAAGTCATAGACATACATTTACTTCATAGTTCTGTTTCTGTTCTACAGTTATTGTGTAACTGTCTCCTTTATCCACGGTGGGAGGAGGGGGAGAAATATCAGCTGAGAGATTCTTGCTATTCATAAAGAGGAATGAGTTAGAAAATCAAATCCTATAATCTAAGTTTGCAAAGTTTCCATTTGGTCTTGATTGCCACATTCAGTGCCCGATTTTAATCATTCCAAATACATCCATCTCCTTTAATTTTAAAAAAATATATAAAGGAGTTATTCTTTATTGTATTTTAATTTTTAAGTATTTTCAATTGGTACAAAAGCATTCCACAATTCATGATGCAGTGCAGATATTATATAAATGTAATAATGATAAAAATATCTAATTTTGTTTTGTAGGCTCTATCTACATATAGATGAAAAATGTATTCATTAGAAGGAATTGTCTCTGGTTACTGAATTTTGAGCTAGAGCATGGCAAGTAGAATCCTTGGGAAAGGATTAAAGGATCTTTTAGTAAGCAAAATATCTTACATAGAAAAACAAATAAAAAATATATCCTAAGAATAAATCTAAGTACAAGGTCAAATGATCTAACCATTACTAACTAGGGAATAAAACCACACATCAACATTACATGAATAGGAAAAGTTAAAGAAAAGAAGGTGTATTGCTCTGGAATCAAAAGGAAATAGGATAAAGAGGCATTTTAGGTTATGTGTAGTACCAAGGAACTCTGTCACATTTGCTATGAAAGAAACTGTAGTTAACTTGTATAAAAAAGTTATCCTCATTTCAACTTCAAAATGGTTTTTGTCTTTCCAGCTAACACTTTTTAACTTAAGGTACTTATTACCTTATTTCTATATACATCTTTGAAATATAAATATTCCTATGAATATAATAAGTCCGAGTAAGACTTTCAAGTTTTTTGAGACAGAGTCTCACTCTGTCACCATTGGTAGAGTGCCCGTGAGTCATAGCACACAGCAACCTCAAACTCCTGGGTTAAAGAGATCCTCCTGCCTCAGCCTCCCAAGTTGTTGGACTTCAGACACCTGCCACAATGCCTGGCTAATATTTCTATTTTTTCATAGAGATGGGGTCTCACATTTACTCAGGCTGGTCTCAAACTTCTGAGCTCAAGCAATCCACCCTCCTCAGTCTCCCAGAGTACCACGAGTACAGGTGAGAGCCCCAAGCCCAGCCTAAATTTTCAAGATATCTTTACTCTAAGGGAAGAGCCTAAGTTAATTTAGGGATCTGAGAACTTCAGAAAAATTGTTAAGAAGATTGAGGAGAGGTTTGAAATTAGAGGAAAATGAAAGGAGATAATAAGGAGACACTCAAGGAAAAATAGGTGGGATAATAAGAACTGTAATGCTGCACTCATGGAAACTGTTAACGTGGTGAACTAAGTTAATCAATTGAGCCTCGTGACGAAACCTAACTCATCATCATATGTTGTTTGGCTTCAGTTCTTAATAAGCACGTTTGTAACTGAGATTAACTATGATTTTCTTTTATCTTATTTTTCTTGTCCAGTTTAACCATCAAATTATTTGACTCTCATGAGTTTGGGAGTATTTTACTTCATGAAAAATGTATTTGTTCCTTTAAATTTTGTTAAACACAATTTTCTGGATCTGAGAGACAGCTAAGATTCAAGATTGCATGTGGCTCTTAGCAAACCTTAAAATTGCAGTAGTGGTAACAGGGAAACTACTAAGTAAGACATTTCAAAATATGACATATGATAAAACTTTCCGTTTTACCACTTTCCTGAGATTTTTCACAGTGAAACTATTTATAGGGTCATTGATTATACCACATCCAACTGGAAAGTGAGCAGAAAAATCTGAAATTATAAAGACTGTGACATAAAAAATTAGTAGCTTTAATTATTAAATGAAATCGTATAACTTAGTCACTCTTGTGAAATTATTAGTGTGATTTGAATAAACATAAATATGTAGATTTACATACGTCTCCATTTCACTTGAAATATGACCTTGTTTAGCAGTTTTGCTCTCGTCAATATTATGATTTTGAACTTTGCTAAAACTTTGTCCCATGCTACCTGTAATCTAAAGCATTAAAATGCAGCAAACATGTTAAGTCTAAATTCCAGTTTTTGATTTTTTTAAATCTCTTACCTTTATTCAACTTGAAATACTTTGAACTGTCATGTGGTACTAATTTTAGTCATACTTATTAAATAGCTATTTCTTTTCTATTATAGAAGATTTAATTTTTAGAGAAGAAATGAAGGATTGTTCCTTCATTCCTGTTACAAATTAAGATAACAAGGACTGGCAAAGAATATCAAAGTAGACAATATTAATATTTCTTGTTCTTTGTAGATTAGGAATTCCTTAAGGAAAATGAATTTTTGAGATTATCCAAGGTAATACAAATGTCACCTATTTAACACCAACCTTTCTGGATGAGGAAAGGAAAGTTTGAGAAGCATCGTGGTTTAATTTTTTTTTTTTTTTTTTTTTTGCAGTTTCTGGCTGGGGCTGGGTATGAACCAGCCACCTCCAGCATATGGGACCAGCACCCTACTTCTTTGAGCCACAGGTGCTGCCCCTATTTTTTTTTTATGTTTCACATTTATTAACTTTTTAAATTATAGCTATGCATATTAGTGGAATTATGGGGCACAATGTACTGGTTTTATATACATTTTGAAATACTTTCATGAAACTGACTAACATAGCCTTCACCACATTTTCTTAGTTTTTGTGTTAAGACGTTTATATTCTACACTTAGTAGATTTAAAGTGTACCCTTGTAAAATACACCATAGGTGTGGTTGCACCAATTACCCTCCCTCCCCCCATCTCCCCCTCCCCTCGCCCTCCTCTTTACCCTTTATCTTGGGCTGTAGTTGGGTTATAGCATCCATATGGAAGTGTGGGTGTTTATAAATTGGTTTCATAGTAGGGCTAAGTATGTTGGATACCCATCATAGTTTTGCTTTTTTTTTTTTAATTTGTACCATTTTATGTAAACAAATCAATCACTACAAAACTCTGGAAAGTAAGCTCTGTGCTAGAGCATTGAGAAATATTGTACTATTCAAATGTTTGGAAGGGTTTGCTTCTTTGCAGGTCAGAATGGGCCTAAGTTTTTGGCATTGTATAGCTTTGATAGTAGTAGGAGTATGTGGAGGGTACAATCTGCTTTATCCTTTGAATAGCATTTTAGGGTTTGTAAGTATTTTCAATCATTTGTTTTATTTGGTCCTTGCCAAGATATTTGGAGTAGCTATATCAAGTGTTACTGGTGGCATTTAACAAATGAAGAGACGGAAGTTGCCAAAAGTGAAATCACATATTAAGTGGCAGAGTTGAAACTAGTATCCACATGTCTATTCATATTTAATGATTCCTGTAACACAGGAAAATAAAGGCAATAAACGGTAATGACATGCAGAGCCAGAAAGGAAACTATGATGGTAATAATAAGAATAGACATTGATATAGTTTGTGTTCTGTTCTTATTATTTATGTATATTTATGGGGCACATGTGAAATTTTTTTATAAGTATAAAATTCATTGTTATCAAATTAGGGTACTTAAGATATTCATCTCCAAAGTATAGTGTTTCTTTTTAAATCACATGCATCCTTTTTTCTTTCAAATATTGAGTTTATTCCTTCTATATAACTTTAGCTCATTTCTGTCTGTACTTCTCCCTTCCCCCTGACTCACCTTTTCCAGTGTTGTCTGTTATCTCTTTCCACTCTCTACTTCTATGTTTTCAGACCTTTTAGCCCCCACAATCAGGGAGAACATTCCATACTTACTTTTTTGTTCCTGGCTTGTTTCACTTAAGATAATGATCTCCAGTTTCATCCATGTGGTTGCAAGTCACAGGATTTCACTATGTTCAAATAGTATGTCATCGTGTGTGTGTGTGTGTGTGTGTGTATTTCACATTTTCTTTACCCCTTAATTTATTGATGAACATTTAGGTTGATTCCATGTCTTGCTATGTATTGTGAATACTATGAATAGTGCAGCAATCAACATGTGAGTGCAGGTATTTCTTTGATATATTGAGTTCTTTTCCTTTGGGTAAATAAATATCCAGTAGTTGGGGCTGCTTTGAATGACAGCTTCCACTTTTACTTTCTTTGAGGAATCTCCATGCTATTTTCCACAGTGGCTATACTAGCTTATATTCCCACTGATAATATATGAGTTCCCTTTTCTCTGTATCATTGCCAACATCTATTATTTTTTCTCTTTTTAATAAAAACCATTCTGACTGGAGGAAGATTTTATAACACTGTTGTTTCGATTTATATTTCTCTGATAATTTGTGATGTGGATTACTTTTTTCTTGTAACTGTTGGCTATTGCCTACCTAATTTTGGGAAATGTCTGTGTATTGGTTTGTTTGAGTTTTGTGTATAGTCTGGATATTAGTCCCCTGTGAGATCAACGGTGTACAAATATTTTGTCCTGTTCAACAGGCTGTGTTTCCACTCTGTTAATATCTAAAAGTTTAAGTACCATTTGCCTGGTTTTTCTTGCATTTCTGGTGCTTTTAGAATCATAGTCATCAATTCTTTGCCTACTTAGACCAATGTCTAAGTATTTTTATAGTATTGGATCTTACATTCAGGTTTCCAATAAAATGTATTAAAGACTGAAAATGTGTTCTGTATTTTTAAATACCATATGGCATTTCATGCTAATAACAATTCAAAACTTACCATCAATTATCAGATCCCATGCTAAGATGTTTACTATTTTTCCCCAGGTCATAAAGCCAATCATTTGGAATGTGTGATATAAATTTTAAATTCCAAAACAATTTTGACTCCTTAAAATCTAACAAAGGATTGTGTTAAATACTACAAATTTTAAACACAAAAATATGTCAACTTCTTTGAGATTGAAACTCACTAACTTAGAATACATATTTGTGATTATAAAGTTGTATTTTCGTATTCTCAATAATTGTCCCTTTTTGACAGCCTAAGAAATAGAGGAAAAGGTAAGAACAATATTCCAAAATTTTAGAAAATCCACATTAATCCAGCTAGTTCTGTCTTTCCTTAGATAATTGATGTTTAAATTATTTCTATTTTCCTCCCCCAAAGTTACCAGTAAAGTTTTTCTGACCTGCCAACAACTCACATCTATTACTTTGTCCTATAAAATTAAAAAACAGAACAAAAGAAAGGAGAAATTTAATATATCCTGTGACATGGGATATTGTTGCTTTGAACATTTTAAGACAGAATTTATGTGGAACCAGTTTAATTTTAAGGAACTCCCTGTGGGTTCTGTTTGTTGTTTTGAATTGCTTTAATAGTAAACTTGCATTATTTATGTTTATTAATATTTAGAATGCACTCTGCAAGGATGATTTTCATCTGAGTTATAATTAGTCTCAGCTGATGAATGCAATAAAATGATTATAAACAACTTTGTGAGATCATTATCAGCATCGTGGGAGAAAATGTTAAAACGCTGTTCTAATGTTTTACCTTCAAAGATACATTGAAATGAGCTTCAACCCATTTAAAACCTTACATGTATCATATTAAATTTATGCTCTTTCTTGTGAAGAACTTCACAAACTTATTCATCCTTCCAAAGTGAATATCACTTCATCTGTCTGAAATGTTTATGCATTTTTGTTATTTATTTCTGAATTTAAAGTTATGTTCTTTGTGAAATATTGAAGAAAATAGAGTGGGATAAACTTTTTTTTAAACTTTTATATGTGTCTATATATAAAAGAAGTACAGAGTAATATAAATAACACATTATCCCTAAGCTTATCATTCAGAGATAAAAATACTTGGCTTTGCAGTATTTAATCAGTTTGAGGGATGATTTGTGTAATGTATGGCATATGTATGGCATATGCCTTTTACATAATTGAATAAATATTTTACGGAGAATATCTTATCAGTTATTGTGACTTGACACCAAGTAAGAATATTTGTTTGTTTTTTCAATAGTTTTAAGAAGAATTTTAGTAGCTGAATGTTTCAGATATTCTATTGTAAAACTAACCTTGTCATAACTTTAAGCATTATTTTTAATTTGTTAATGTGTTGAATAATGCTACAGTATAGTGGAGGTAATAATAATAATAGACTTTCCATTTGTGTATTTCCTCTATCTTGATAAATGTGATTTTTGAATCAAAGTTTTTCTGAGGAGAAAGAAAGTATCACTGATAAAGAGAGGTTAGGGTGGCCAGTAATAAGGAAAATAGATGAAAAACAGCAAAAATTCATTGACTTGTCGGTCAAAATCATCAGTTGACTGTGAGAAATATAGTGGACTAAGTACACATTGGTAGAGAAACAAGAAAACTTTCACGGAAAATTTCGGCAAGAGAAACATATGGCTATTGCACCACGACAATGTACCAGCTTATATGGCAGTGAGAGGGAGTTTTAGCCAGTAAACAAATAAGTGTATTGGAACACCATCTCTACTCACCAGATCTTGCCCCCAATTACTCTATTATTTATCTGAAGATAAAGAATATATTGAAAGGAAGACATTTTGACAACACTCATGAAATCCAGGGTAATAAGATGACAACATTGATGGCCATTCCAGAAAATAACTTCCAAAATTGATTTGAAGGGTGGACTAAATTCTGGAGTACAGCTTCCTAAGGGGAGTACTTCAAATGTAACCATAGTGATATTCATCAATGACGTATGTAGAATTTTTTTTTTCTAGAATGAGTTATCAAATTCAACTGTCAGATCTCACAGATATTTCACACAGAGTATCATTAAGAAAATAGCAGAAGTAACAGGATGGACCAAATGGACCTAACAGACAAACACAGAAAATTCCATGCAAAAGAAATAGAATGCACATTCTCTTCAGGTATACATACAATACTCTCAAGGTTATATCATATATTAGCACCCAAAACAATTCTTAACAAGTTTAGGAAGATTTAAATCATACTAAATCTATGATTTTCCAACTACAATTATCAAACTAGAAATAAGTAACAGGACAAAAATTGGAAAATAAATAAATTTATGGAAATTAAATAACATAGTCTCCCCAAAGACAATGGGTCAAAGAAAATCAAAAGGAATATTAAAAAATAAAATCTTGCAACAAATTAAAATGGAAACACAATGTACCAAACATTATGGGCTGCAACAAAAGCAGTTCTAAGAGGGAAGTTTATAGCAATAAACAGCTATTTTAAGAAGAACAAAATCTCAAATAAATGGCCTAACTTTATACCTCAAAGAAGTAGACAAAGAAAAAACTAAGTCAAAAATTAGTACAAGGAAGTATATTTTATTAATCAGAGAAGAAATAAATTAAGTAGAGGCTGAGAAAACAATAGAAAACTACGTTAATTTTTTGAGAGGATAAACAACATTGACAAATCATTAGCCACACTAATAAAAAAAGGAATATTTAATAAATAAAATTATAAATAAAGTAAGAGACAATGGCTAATATCACAGATATCCAAAGGACCATAAAAGACTGCTGTGAAAAATTATATGACACAAACTGGTTAACCTCAAAGAAATAGTCAATTCCTAGAAACATACAACTTGCCAAGACTAAAACTTAAGAAACAGAAAATCTAAACAGGCCAGTAAGAAGTAAGGAGATTGAATCAATCAAAACTCTCCAGACAAATTAAAGTTCAGGATCTTATCACTTCATTGGTGACTCTTACTTAACATTTAAAGAAGAATTACCATAAATCGATCTCAAACTGCACCAAAAATATTGAAATAGAAGAGATATTTCTGAGCTATTTTTTGAGGTGAGCATTATACAAATACCAAAGCCAGAAAAAGAAATTACAGGTCAATACCCCTGATAAATATTGATGCAAAATTTTCAACACAACTCTAGCCAACCAAATTCAATAGCATGTTAAGAAGATTTTAAGCTATAGTAAATGAGATTTAACTCTGGGAGGCAAGGATGGCTTGACATATGAAAATCAATAGATGTGATCCACCACATTAACAGAATGAAGGATAAAAATCATATGATAATTTCAATTCATGTAGCATGCAACAAAATTCAAAACCTTTCCTAATCAAAACTCTCAACAATTTAGTTATAGAAGGACTGAATATAATTAAAGCTATATGTAATGGACTCTCAAAGCTAACATCATAGTAAATAGCAAAATGCTGATGATTTTTTAAACAAATCATACAAAGGTGCTGTTCTCATGGTAGAGGAAGTTCCAGCTATACTCATTAGACAAGAAAAAGAAATAAAATGTATGCAAATTGGAAAGGAAGAAGTAAAATCATCTCTAATTGTAGATGACATGATCTTATATAGAGAAAAATCCTAAGGACTGCACGAATAAACTTTTAGGACTAATAAATTAATCCAGTAGAGCTGTAGGACACAAAATCAACATCCAAAAATCAGCAGTATTTATTTTTCAATTCAAAATGTTTACCCAGATTGTGCAATAATGTAAGTGTCCAGTAAACATGGACTTGTAAAGAATACCTGCATAAAACAAGCTCATCACGCCTTCTCCCTCTTCTAACACTTGCTAAAAGCAGATGTCAACAAAACATTTCTTCTGTGACTAATGCAGTCCAGACATTTAATTACACTTGGATTCAAGTGTCAGATTCCTATTTGGTCTCTCATCATCCTCAGTCCAGCTACCACAGCAATCTTTGTAGAATAGGTATCTCATCTTGACATTCTTTTTCTTAAAAATCCTTCAGTGCTTGTATTTCTATTCACTAACAGCTAACTAACTATAAACAAAAATTAAGGAAACAATTTATATCATTAGCAATAAGTTTACAAAAGAGATAAAAACTTTATACACAGAAAACTATAAACACTGATGAAAGAATTTGAAGAATGTACAAATGTGCTTAGATCAGAAAAAAGGTTTGTACTATGCATAACAATACTCAATACCATGCCTACTAAACTTTCAATGGTACTTCTCATCCTACAATTCATATAAAATACCAGACTTTTGAATAGCCAAAGCAATTTTGAGCAAGAACCACATAGCAGAAGTCATAATGTTTCCTGATTTTAAACTATACTATATACTATAGTTATCCAAACAGTATGTTACTGGCATTTAAAAAGAAATATAGACTAATGGGATAAAATAGAAGTCATAGAGATAAATTTAGGCACTCAGAGTCAGTCAATCTTTGACCAATTGCCAAGAATACACAAGGCAAAAAGAACAGTCTTTCTAGTAACTGATGTTTGAAAAAACTGATATTCACATATAGAAGAATAAAATTAAACTCATCCTGCACAACATACAAAAAAACCATTCAAAGTAGATTAAAGGCTTAAATCTAAGACCTGAAACTGTAAAACCAGAAAAATATATAGGATAAAGAGCTTTATGACATAGCTCTATCTGAGCAATGATTTTTGGATATGATGCAAAAAAAAAAAAAACAAAGGAAACAAAAGGAAAAATGGACAAATGAAACTGAATCAAATTTGAAAGATTTTTCACAGAAAAGAAAAGAAAAAAGAAAGAGAAGAGAAGAAAAGGAAAGAAAAAACACATTCAACAGAATGAAGAGACTATGGAACAGGAAAAACTATTTGTAAATGTACATCTGCTAAGGGATTAATGCCCAAAATTTGTAATGAATTCAAACAATAGCAAAATCCCCAAATAACTTGATTTAAAAAATGGGCAAAGAACCTGAATAGACATTTGTCAAAAGCAGACATACACGTGATCAACAGGTACATGGGAAATGCTTATCATCACTAATATTCAGGGAAATACAAATCTGAACCAGAGAGACACTACACAAATGTCAGGATATCCATCCTCAAAAACACAAAAGACAAGAAGCTTCAGTGAGGATATGGAAAAAAAAAGAACCTTTGTACACTCTTAGGGGTTATGTCAATTTGGCACAATTATTATGGAGAACAGCATGGAGGTTCCTCAAAAAACTGAAATGAGGACTGCCATATGAGCCAGCAGTTCCGCTCCTGTGTATATCTCCGTAGGAAACAAAATCAGTGTCTTGAAGAGATGTTTGTACTTCCATGTTATCGCAGCATTAATCACACAAGTCAACATACGGACTCAACAGAAGTGTCCATCAATGAATGGGCAAAAATGGACAGAAAAATGTGGTGTGTGATGGATGAAGGAATGAAATATCCTTCAGCTTTAAAAAGAAGAAAATTCTGCCATTTTTTCACATGAATGAAATTTCAGAAGATATTATACCAGATGAAATAAGCCAGGCACAGGGAGAAAACTATTGCATGAACTTACTTATGCACAGAATCTAAAAAATCAAACTCAAAGAAACAAAAAGTGGAATATTGGTTGTGAGGGTCTGGGTGGTGGGAAAAAAAACCCAGGAAATACTAGCCAAAGAATACAACACTTCAGTACACAGGATAAACTCTGGTAATGTAATATACACCAAATTAACTATAGTTAATGATAGAGTATTGTATGTCTGAATTTACAAAGAGAATAAATCTTAGATGTTCTCAGCAACACAAAAAGGTGACCATGTGAGGTGATGGATGTGTTAGTTCACCCGATCTCGTGGTGATCATTGCATGCATGTACAATGTCTATGCATATCAAAACATTTTGTGTACTTTAAATACATACAGTTTTGTATGTCTAGTATACCTCAATAAAAATTCGAAAATAATAACAAATTTAAGCTAAAATTTAAATCAAGATGGTTGGTAAAGTTAGTCAGTTGTTGAAAATTAAAAAGATAGTTGTATTGCTAAGATTCCTTAAAATCCCAGGAATTTGAAGAAAATGCATACAAGCTGGCATTCTTCCTTCCTTCCTTTCTCTGGGATGCCATCTCCTTGCTTTGTTCTCTTCTCTCTTCCTCTCCTCACACCCCGACCGTCCCTTCTCTCACTCTACACTCTCTGCTCTCTTCTCTCTCTGTCTTCCTCATCTCTATCCCCACTCTCTTGCTTTTCTCTACTATAAAATAAACTTATACTTTTATATCCTAAAAAATGCATACAAATGCATATAATGATTATACTTCAAATACTAATTTTTTTATTCCATTACTTTCTATACATAAACTGAGTTTTGTTAAAAGTAATTTAATTTTTAGAAAAAAGCCTTGTTTACTTCTAGGACTAATTTCCTTATAAAAGGAAGATTTTGTTCTTGAAAATGGACAAATTTGATTGGTGGGGAAAATTCTTATTAATCCTCATCTATAAATTTAACATTATTGATTATTTAGTTCTATTTTATCTCACACAGTGGTTTAAGGCTCTCAGTGAAATCTCCTTTCTATATATTACCAAGTAGTTCTACACAGTTTGACATTTCACATATTGAAATTAAAGTGTATATGTCGCTAAGAAAAAAATCCTTTCATTTTTATTGATTAGGCAGGATTGAGTCATAAATCAAATCTACTCATTCTGAAAGATTTAAAGTTGCTAAGAGTGAGCTTATTACAGAAAGAGATTTCTATTTCCCTAGAATCTAACAATAGGAATCCTTAACATTTTTATTAGCTTCTTGATATATAATGATCATAAAGTTAGTAACTCATATACAGTTTAGCTATGGGAGAATTGATAACTATATGCTTAATCTGACACAAAAAATATCATAAAGAAGGAGAAGCTTTCAGTTTGGGGAATAAAAGATTATCAAATACCATAGAGACTGAATACCAACACAGAGTGGGGAATAAAAATCTCTCTTTAGCCAGGCGTGGTGTCTCTTGCCTGTCATCCTAGCACTCTGAGAGGCTGACATGAGTGGATTCCTTGAGCTCATGAGTTCAAGACCAGCCTGAGCCAGAGGAAGACCCCCATTTCTAAAAAATATCTAGACACAGTGGTGGGTGCCTGTAGTCCCAAGTGGTCGGGAGGCTGAGTCAAAAGAATCATTTGAGCCTGGGAGTTTGAGATTGCTATGAGCTGTGACACCACAACACTCTACTAAGGGTGACATAGTGAGACTCTGTCTTAAAAAGAGAAAAAATTCTCTTTACAAACAATGTTCATGTTCTTCTACCTATGTATGATTGGTACATATCAAAGAAATCTAAAGAAAAAAACACACATGTGGAATTATGGAAGAGATTCAATACCTGGTTATTATCCCCGCAGAGTAGTAAGTGGAACATTTCCATCCTCTTGCTACAGGTCCATCCAGGACCAACCCATATTCGCAAAGTGTGAGCAAGATAAAGGACGAGTCAAAAGGATAGGACTCTAGTGAATCCAGGGGCTGGGTCATCAGTTGCATTCTCCAGGTAATGATTTATTGTATTATCTTTTCTGTTAATTAAGCTCCATAGCAAAACTCCATGTCATGAGTGCTTTCTGGATAGAATGCACTGAAGGAAAGCCCTGCCTGCTGTCTCTTTTCTGATAAATTTCTAGCTCATAGAGCAACAAAAACCCATTTGCCTGATTTCCATGAACATTTATGAAACAGACTGACGATTTCTTATGAATTTTATGAAATATTTAGCTAGAAACACGGACACTCAGAACAGACTTCATTTTCAATACTTGTTATGGCCATATGATTAAGTTACAGCCAGTGGGAAATAAAGTGTTCTATGTGTATTATGGAAAATATTCAAAAAGAGACGAGTGGAGGAGGCGGGTTGTCCTTCCTTTGTTTTCTTCTTTCTCCTGGCTGGTCAAAATATAGTCATCCTGGATGAAGCTATTGCCAAGAGTCATATGCTGAGAATAAAAAAAGCAGCGAGATAGAAGAAGCCAATTTTCTTTTTTACATGAGCTAGAAGTAAAGTCTATCTTGTGTAAGTTATTATAACACTAGGCTTTCTGAAATTCACGCATGAACTTGATTCAAATGAGATACATTTCTGTATTTCCAATACCAACATATACTGATTTCGCAATAAATATTTGTCAAATGAATAATGCTAAAATACTTCATTTGCTCACCACTAATTGTGTTTGAGAGCCCTTTGTAGGGAGCAACTGACGGAAAATCCTCACACCTTAATTTCACTGTTTCTGATTTCTTACTATCTCCTCATATCCCAAGAAGGCATCCTTGTTCCAAGAAGACAGTAAGAAAATAGGGTTAATTTCTCTTTCTTGAGTACACATCCTTATAATTTTACCTAGAATTGGTGGTCACAGAATGAAAAAATCTCAGACATAGAGAAAATATTTATAATGTCACAGAACCATAGGTAGGGCCTGGGGTTACAGTGATGTTCTTATTTCTCATACAATCTACTATCAGAACTCTTCCCAAGACTTTATATATTCTCAATGCTCTGTCTGTATATATGTGTGTGTGTGTGTGTCTAATTGTGTGTGTGTTCATGTACAAATTTATTCTTGGTTGAGAGGAGTTGTGTGATAAGTCATCTTGAGGAAATGAAGCACATGAATACCCAGGCCAGCATCTACCTCTCCATGATTTTGGTGTAAACACAGAGGAGACTTCCAGTGCTGGCATCAATGACTTGTTCTGAGTAAAAACTGTTTTCTTTGTTGGGGCTGGAAGATTGAGAACTACTTCTTCTTATCCTTCTAAAAGTATTTATAGGTCACATCATTCTAAAATGTAAAGGCATCCCAAATGTATTATGCTTTTTGAGTGCAAATAAATTGGACTTTAAGAACCACTTGCCACATAAATTACATTGATAACATTTGAAAAGTAAGAAATGGATGGTTTTAGATGAATGTAGCTATCTATGGAGATTTTATAAAGGCACAATGAGAAAAGTCATTACCAAGACAGAAATCTCTGTGAATTTGTGTTTTATCCGTCCTATCTTAACACAGAATTGTTTTAAAGAGATAAAACAAGAACCATACACTGGTTCATAAGCAAAGTTCCCTGAACAACCAAACTAGGAAAAAAAAAAAAAAAAAGAAAGAAAGAAGGAAGGAAGGAAGGAATGAAGGAAGAAAGAAAAGAAATCACTTCAGCAATATAAGAAAATTTACAAGTGCTAAAATAAAAGACCTTCCAAATACAGGACCCTGAATGACAAGCTTTGGCCTCTAATGAATGGAATGTTCTTGGCTGTCCTGAGATGAGATTTGACCACTTTGTTTCTGCCTTTCCTCTGCTGACTCAGGCAAGTCTAAGCCACACAGCTCCTTAAGCATCTGGCAGACACTTTGCCTGATCTACTTTATCTGGATTTAGTTTCACTTCATGAATTGGTCAATAGGAGTACAGACATATCAGTGTAGCCCAATATTTCCTTTTTAATGAATGTCAAGATAATTGCACTTGATATTATTATAACTTTCCAAGCTCAGCGAACCTCCCTGGAAGGTAGACAAAAGAAGTTCAAATGAATCCACTCAAATATAAAGATGTTAATGGGCCATATACCAAAATTTAAGATTTGTGAATATTTTTACTAATTAGTTATCCCTTAGTTTTAAAAGATGTTGATATTTAGACAGTGTATCCTTGACATATAAGATAGCATTTTATTTTAACTTACAGGATTTATGAAATGAAGCTAATAATACTAAATAAAAATACAAAATACCCAAACAATAAAAGAGTAAATTTGGACACATGTGCCCCTTAGAATGACGTTCACTATATTTAGCTGTAGAAGGAACTTCATCACCTTATGCACAGAGTTGTTTGCCTGGTTTCTCTCTTTTTTAGTTGTCTTAGTCCAGTCCTGCTGCTAGGGTAAAATATCTGAGACTGGATAATTTACAAAGGAAATAAATTTATTTTCTCATAGTTCTAGGGACTGGAAAGTTCAAGATCCAGGTGCACTTCTGTCTGGTGAGGGCTGTTCTCTGTTTCCAAGATGGAGCCTCTTGCTGCATCCCACCACAGTGAAAGGGAAAAACAGCTCCCTCACATCTCTTTTTATAAGGGCCATAATCCCATGCATAAAGGTTCTGCCTTCATGAGTTAATCACCCCCCACAGCAGTGGTTCTCAACTTTCCTAATGCCGCAATGTATTTTCATTGTTACAAAGGGGTCATGACCCACAGGTTGAGAACCACGGCCCTAAAGGCTCCACAGGTTAATACTATCACACTGACAATTAAGTTTTAACTTCCTAATTTTGAATGGGACACATTTGAATTATAGCAGTTGTCATAGGAATGGAGGCTCCAAACCTGAGAAGAGAATCTTTCTGGCCTATGAGTTAAGGCATATTCTTACCTTATTTTTTTTCTCTATGTAATGTTTGCCCTTGGATCTGACGATACGGAAGGTAGTTCTGTATTTGGCAGTGGGATTTCTTTTGATCTGTACTCATATGAGGCCCATTTGTTCATTCCTTCAACAGAATGTAAATAGTACCTCTTATGTGGCAGGAACATCTTAGAATTAGATACTATTTTATGGTTTTCCTATTAATACCAGCAGAAAGTTTAATACAGAGAATTGGAAAACAAAGAGAGAGAGAAAAAGAAGAAAAGGGAGGAAAAGCAAAACTCAGTTTAGCATTTATTGTTCATTTACTTTTTAGATTAAGTTCTTATAGTTTATATCTTGATAAAAATCTATTACTCAGTAATTTTGTACAGAATTTCTTCCTTTGTTTTCAGCTCCCATATGATTTAACATTGTGAAATTATGGAGGTTTTAAACTAAAAATATTTCTAATGCTTAAGGTTTTAGATATCTATGTCTTATAACGTTTTCATTTTATCTTGTGAGCTGTAAATGTGTTAACCTTACAAGTTTCTATATTGTGGCTGCAGATCCCAAGTATAGCTAGGAAATTTAATTATACAATAGGAAGATAGCTATACTTGGAACCAGAAAAAAGAATTTGGTACACAAGGACACCAGTTGTTAATAGTGTCACCTTCAAAACGCATGTCTATCTAAGCTTTGTTAACCGCTTCTCTAATATGCAAAGATTGCCTATCTTATGAGAATTAAGTAAGTTAGTATACATAGATGTAATTGACACATTGCATAAAACATTGTCAAGTATCAATGTCAAGTTGATATGTAACTATGTATCAAGTAAATATGCATAGATATGATTAACACATTACATAAGACCTTGTTAAGTATCAGTGAGTGTAAGTTGATTTGAATCAGATGTGCTTACTATGTTGTGGTATATAAATCAATGTTTCCCAGAAAAAACAGAACCAATAGTACTTTTGGTTAATGAATTGTCTCTCATGATTTTGGAGGCTGAGAAGCCTGAAGATTTGTAGTCAGCCAGTTGGGGACGCAGGAGAACTAATGGTATAGTTCTGGTCTGATTTAGAAGGCCTAACCCCAGGAAAGCAAATGATTTAAGTTACAGTCTGGGGCCATGAGATGACTACTGTCATACAGCTGTATGAAGCAGAAAAACTTCTCTCTTCCTCGGGCCTCTGGTTTAATCAAGCCTTCAACAGATTAGATGAGCCATATTCATATTAGGGAGAACAATCTGCTTTACTCAGTCTACAAATTCTAATGTTGATCTTAGCCTGAAACATCTTCATAAGCACACTTAGAAATAATGTTTGAACAAATATCTGGGCATCTTGTGGCCCGGACAAGATGAAACTGAAAAGTCACCATTACACATAGCCTGATTGTTAATATAAGGTGATACTGCCATGGATTCAGTTAATATAATGCAATAATTATAATCCTACTTGACTAGAATAACTAAAATTTCATTATTGTGTATTTCTTCAATTGTTTATGCATTATTATGTTTTTAAAAATTCCAGTGTCTTTAGGATATAGGAATTTTGCAAATAGATTTCACTCTTTCAACCAATTTTCACCTTCAGTTATGAATAGTAATAAAAATAGCACTTATTAGATGGCACACATGATACCCAGTGTTTCTGTGGCTTGTCTCACTGAACACTCATCATAAGCCAGTACTCTGAGGTAGATATTACCATCATCTCCATTTTAGAGACAAGGAAATTGAAGGTTTTACATCAACTTATCTAAGTTATATGGCAAGTAGGTGGCAAAGCTGAGGTTCAAACACAAGAATATCTGTTCCCATGACCCTGGTTATTAACCACTACATTGTCTTAACCCTTTGATGAATTAAGCCCAGTTCCTCTGCCCCACACCAGTTAGAGAGGTTGTGATCAAGGGGTGTTTCTAGGTAGCAACAGATAGAAATGATATGAATTGCAATTGATATGGTAAT
Organism: Galagoides demidoff; assembly: GCA_963574575.1. Taxonomy (NCBI): domain Eukaryota; kingdom Metazoa; phylum Chordata; class Mammalia; order Primates; family Galagidae; genus Galagoides; species Galagoides demidoff. Next base: position 21,578 of record CAUYQV010028993.1, on the reverse strand, counting down.
GGGAGTATAACTGGAAAAGAAGAACATTAGGTCAAAAAAACATTTCTTGGTTTGGCAGAAAGCTTCTGTGAACTTTGGGAAATTCACTGAACTTTCCTTATTGTCCTTTGTTATGATATGTAAATATCCCTTTTATCTACAGTGAGCTGTCCGAAAATGTAATAAAATGAAATACTAAAACTATGTAATTACTAAGATAAAATTTGTAAAACAAGTGTATGATTCGATGAAATTTTGTTTAGAATATTGAAGTGATTTGCTTAATTCTATACCCTGGTAACCACTGTTTTAATCTTTATGTATTTAATATTTCTTTAAGATTTCACATACACATATTTTACACTTTAAATATACACAAAAAAAATTAAAGGAGAAAGAGAGATAATGAGAGAGCCAAAGAAAGCAAGAGAGAAGGTTAGAAAATTAGCATTCTTGGAAGTAAACACTTTTTATTAGGCAGAAGTGGTGGATAATATGGTAAAAGTGTAGGGCACGCACTTTGGAAGGATTTTACTTCTAAGTTAAGGAACTTGCCTTATGACCAAGGTTAGATTATGTGACTACTCAAAACCTTCTAAACAAGGAATACCATTCAAAAACTGAAGATTTTAACATCACAGTGAGATGCAGGATCCATTATATTTTGGAAAGGCAAGTATAGAATGAATTTTGGATATGAGGTGAAAGAAATCAGGGTGAGAATGATGCCCCTAAGATTAGAAAGTAAGAAATAAATCTGAAAAACGGAATTTAGGAATGATCAACAGGGCTTGAGAGTGATCAGATGTAGAGAAAAAGAAACAGTTCCAAGTTATAAATCTTCGGTTCCTGGTACCTAATGATTGTTATTAGTAGAAATTATGAAAAGAACAGCTTGTGCTGGTTTGATAGAAAAAGATAATATATCCTAATAAATCCTGAAATGGAGACAGCAGTGAGAACTTTAATTGGAAATGTCCAATTTCCAATATGAAGGTGAAAACTTAGAAGTGGAACCTAGAAGAGAAATTACAATACGTTTCCTTGTTAAGTATGTAAAAGTGACCCTCAAGGCTAAGGAAATGAATCTGTTCAGAAGAGACAGTGAGGAGAAGGGAACAGAAGACAAACATCTAGACTTAGATGAAACACTAGACCTCTCCGTTTTGCAAAGTGTTAACACTTTTGACGCATGAGGGCAAATGGCCTTCCTAGCTGAAAAGCATCTGTCAGTTAAAAACCCTTTCTGTTACCACAGGTCAGTCCTTTCAAATGCAAGAAACATATCACAAAGAAAGTTAATCTTTTAATTGGGAACTCCATGGTATATAAGCACATGTCTTCAAGGAACTGCTCTTGATTCCATAAATATAATATCATATTTTTTTCTCAAGTACAAGATGTGCTATTAAAATGTACACAATTAAAGATTTAAAATTTATCAAATGAAGATTTCTGCAGGAATGCAGCATTTCTTTGTGATATGACAAATCAAAATGACTTGAATATTTCTTTGCCATGAAGCTATGTTAACCAGTTTGGTGAAAATATTTCAAAGTGTATATAAAACCAGCACACTGTAACCCACGATTACATTAATGTACACAGCTATGATTTAATAAAAAAAGATAATTTGTTAAAAATTAAAAAAATATAAAAAAGTAAAATAAATTAAAAAAAGATTTAAAATTTGTTCAGAAAAAAAGTAACATCTTTCCACTTATTTAAAATAGTGTAGGGGGTCTAATGCTTGCATATTTTCCCCCCATGACAATATTCATCATATTTCAAACTAATCAAGAGACTCATCAAGCAATGAGTCATTGAAAATATTCTGGAAAATGACATCATTTTTATATGTGTGTGTGTGTGTGTGTGTATAGATATGTATTTGCCAACATTGTCTTTTCTTTTCTTAAATCTTATAGTAATCCAGTATGACCAGTCGGCATTTTTAAGACAGAAAGCAAATTTTTTCAGGATAGCTTTGCAATGGCAACACTACTTTGGGGCTCAGAAGCTGGGCTCGCTCACATTACATCATTGGAGTGGAAGAGAAGAGTGAAGGTTATGTCCTTCAGGGTGGAAACAGCAGCTGAATCAGACAATTCTGAGGACCTCAGTATGCTCAAGGAGAAATCAGGAGCAGAGTATGGGGGCACAAATAAGATTTCATGTGTGCCTATGACATTTCATGGTTTAAAGTAATCAACAGTTTTTCTGTCACACAGAGCAGCAACCAAACAATGAGCACTCCAGATCTGCACAGAGAAACTGGCTATTTGTTTTGTGAGGTCTGTGCTTAATCATATTTTGCCAGGACTCTATGGTATATGAAGTCCCACATATTTGAGAGGATCTGTCAATTTAAAAAATATATACATTGACCACATTTTTATGCCAAGCCCAGTCAAAGGGTTGACTAGAGGATGCAAAAATAATGTAAACACACCTTCTGAGGCATGACAGGGGAAAAAGGTAAGCTTGGACTAAGATCACTGTCCATTCCCAGTGAGTTTCCAGATCCTTCTCGACCCACTTCGAGTCAGTGTAATCGTCAGTTGGAGCTAAGTAGGATGGGAGATGTACTGTCCGGTGTCCAAGTGAATTCTCCTCACAGGGTAAAGCAATCAGAGTAGGAAATGGATTCACATTTCCCAAGGCACTGTGTGTAATAGGTAGGTTCACCTGTCAGGAACTTAGAACTTGGAAATGATTACCTAGACTTAAGCACATCAGACTAGGTGATGGGACAGGCAAGGTAGGAGTTATAATAATGATAACCAACTAAGTGCCTTCACATGTGTCTTTGTGAAAACAATTAGAGCAAATGCAAAGAACTTGGAAATATCTGAGGTTTTTTTTTTTGTTTGTTCTTAGCTTTTTGTATTTTTTTTAACCTACTGTTACACATAAAACACAAGGGCCTTGTCCATGCTCTACCAAGTCTCTTTATTAACCTGGCTTAGCTATCTTCTCACTACTATGATTTTGGTTACTATTCCCATCTCCAGAGAATTATACTTGACCAAAGAACAGCTGCCTTCCCTGGTCAAACCCTCTAATCCTTGGGATATACCGCAGTTAATGGTTGACCAGAGCTGGTCAGTTTACCTAAAACTGCAATCAACACTGTGGTTCAATTTGTTTTCTCGCACTCTTTGTGGGGTTGAGCTTCAGCAGAGATTACATCCTTACTTAGTATTTTCTTCCTGCCATATCCATGTTTTTCACATCATCTCCTAGGCACACTCCTTCAATAAATACCAGAACAAAAATTCTCTCGTCACATGTGAAGTGATGCCTAAAATATATTCTCCCATCTAGTCATGAGAAAACTTCAAAAAAGTCAAATAGTAAAATTCAAGGATTTGGGAAGAATACTAGACATGTCTTTCTTTCTAAAGTTGAAGCCTGCTGATACTTGCACCATTAATACTTGCCTTACGACAGTGCAAATTTTACTACAAAGGTTATTGTATTACTCCAACTTCCTACTCAGTAGTGGCCCTCTTTATCATTTTTGTAGGTGGTAAATATTCCTAGAGTGACCCTTTATTTCTTCCATAGACCAGGAGAGCCAACCTTCTTTTAAGGGACTCACATCATAGTCTTCATGTCTAGGCAACACTGTATTTTCTGTATAGAAATATCAAATGAGAAATGCATTACTAAAGTAAAAAAAAAAAAAAGTCAAATAATGGTTTTTGTTAACACAGAAATATGATTCCCTCAATCTCATTTTCCCCATTAGCATAGGCTACAAAAGACACATTTCATGATTTTTACAAGCATAGATATTAATGCAAGCACCACATTTATTAAGTTTTGAAGGCTGGTCAAAAGTTGCCAGGCACTAGGCAGGTTGTGCATGTTGTTGCTGACCTATTACCACCCTGTTTGTTGTGGGGCAGCATCCAGAACCACCGTGTCTCCACCTCTCCCCTGATCTCCTTTGTCATCTTCTCTAACTCCTGGGCCAAGTATTTTCAAATTTCGTGAAGTGCACCATCTTCTTCTGAGTCACTCATGCAGCACAGAATCCCACTTACAAAGCCACTTTGCTGCAGCAAGGGAATACCTGAACTCACAATAGGAGAGAACCACAGAGTGTCTGATAAGACACCATTACCAGGGAGATAAGCCAGCCACTGGTGGCAAGTTGATTCCATAGAACCACTTCCATCACAGGAAGGGTACCATTTTATTCTTATTAGACTAGACACTTATTATGGATAAGGATTTCCTTTCCTGCTCTCATTTTTTTCTTACAAAATCACCATCCTTAAACATACAGAAAGCCTTAATTACTGTCATCATTTTCCATAAAGGATTGCTTCTGACAATAAAAGTTATTTTCTGACCTAAGTATGCTGCACGAAAAATGAAATGTAGCAATGAGTGCATATTCACACAATTAACTGATGTCACCACACTCTCCATCATTCTGAGAATTTTGGAATGGGCCTTTGAAGTTGGTACAACACTATCTCAGAGGCTATCTGGGGTAGTGCTGTGTAGAATTTGATATGCTTTTTATATGCTAAATCAGGCCACCCCACCAGCCAAGAAACCATATATACCTAGGGTTTTGACTGATGGCTAAAAGAATATGAGCTAGGTAATGGGAAAGTCATGAATAATGCCCGTGTCCTATGATGAGTCACCAGAAAACAGGACTACAGTGTATCATACATATTCTCATGATTATTATGAACCTCTTCTAATTAGGTAATTCTTTTTTGGGGGAATTTATATGCAACATTGTTCTTGGGTTTGGGGCTTTTTATGAGTTTTTATTATTCATCATGAAAGATAAACTAAATCAGTTGGTGGGCCCTATTTAAGCTACTATTCCAGTTATGATTTTATTTCCTGAGTAAATCAACACCTTTCCCTGATACCTTGCTTACATGGTCACTGAACTGGTGGATTTTCTGTATAAGTGTGTGTTTGTTTTTCTGTACCTGATAGAAGAGAAAATCAGAAGAAATTTGATTTCACCTAGCATGATTAGCATCGTATCTTCACAGACCTACCTCAGTTATACCAACTCTTCCGTCCTGTCATACCCCAATCTACAACGTATCACGCTGCTTCACTGCACTGATGATACCACGTTGTATGGACTGATGGGCAGGAAATAGCAACTACTTTAGAAACTTTGGTATTATAAAAGAGGGTAGATGATAGAAAATAAGTTCCACAAAATTCTAGAGCTTGCTATCCTTGTGACTTTTTGATGTGCCCGTTTGTCAGGGGCATTGTATTGTTTTTCTGTTGACACCATGTACATTACCACAGCTTTAAAAATAAAAACAGGTTTATTATCTTACAATGATAGCTCTGTAGCGTGAGACTAAATCAACTTATTATCAGGCTATGTTCCTTCTAGAGGCTCTTAGGAAACCCCCTTCACAAAGAGACCTGAAGGAAATCAAGAGTGGAAACATGTTGATGTATTGGTAAGAGTTTTTAGACAAAAGGAAAAAAAAATTAGCACAAAGGCCATCAAGTAAAGTTATGTTTTTCAGGTGCAGTGTGTAGTTGGAGCGCAGTGAACATTAGGAGACTCACTGTCAGGAAGTGAGTTAGGAGCTGATGTGGTAAAAGAGTGCTGACGGAGGACGTCAGCCCCGGTTTACGTAGGACCTTATTTTGAGTGAGATGGGGGAGGAGTGTTACAGTGATTTTAATACATTAATGACATAAGTAAATAAAATATACTCTTATTTGAGAAAGCAACATAAGAACTATTCATAAAATGTATAAGATAAAATACAAATATACAACAACTACTCTAAGAAATGATATATTTATGAGTGAAGAGATCTAAATTAGACATCAGGAGATGAGGTTTTATGCCTATATTTAACTTTTTATGTATGTGACATTGTATTCCATTTATATAATGAACAGGATGTGTGTGTGCGATGCAAAATAAGATTTTCTCAAAGTCCTGATTAAAAGAATTCAGTTTTTCCCCCATCTGACCTCCAGTCAGGTATTAAGGCTTTGGCATTCCTTTTTATCCTTTCCAGTCTATTTAAAAATTAATTCAAATGCATCTGTAGTTGCACTTTAGTAATTTTTTCCCCAATGGTCCTGCATAGGAGCCAGCAGATAGTATCTTTCTCAAATGAATGCAATGATTTCTACAGTACTGTCTCTATTCCCTTGGCTAGATTTAACTTCTTGTTGAACTAACTTTATCCACAGCAAACCTCCAACGTAAGACAAGCTCAGAAATTGTGGACCTGTTTGGAACCTGACCATTTTCTGTGCATATGAAATAGATTTTTACAAAAGAGCATATTTATTTTTTAGTTCCATGCTGAGATTTTAAGGAGAATTAGAAAAGTTTTCAGTCTAAACTTTTATTTTTTAAAGCCTCTGAAATTTCATCCAGAGTTCTTATTATTTTTATTTAAAATTAACATGAGGATACAAATATTTAGGTTACACTCTTTGCATTTGTTAGGTAAAGTTCAAGTTGTAGTTAAGCCCTTCCCCCAAGGGGGTGTGCTGTATACTCTTACACTGTGCACATAAGTGAGAGCTTCCAATGCCCCTCCTCTTTCCCTCCTCTCCTTTCCTCTTCCTCCCCCTCCTTCACCCTCCCCTGTTTGAATTTAATTGTAGTTTTCTCTCATGTGGGTGTATATATTTATCTATTGGTTTCATATTAGAATTGAGTACATTGGAAACTTGCTTTTCCATTTTTGTAATACTTTATTAAGAAGAATGTGTTTCAACTTTATCCAGGTAAATAGAAAAGATGTAAAGTCTCCATCTTTTTTATGGCTGAATAGCATTCCATGGTGTACATATACTATAGTTTATTAATCCATCCGTGGATTGATGGGCACGTGGGTTGATTCCACTTCTTGGCAATTGTGAATTGAGCTGCAAATAAGAATTCTAGTGTAAATGTCCTTATGGTAAAATGATTTTTTTCCTTCAGGGTAGATACCTAGTAATGAGATTGGGAGATCAAATGAAAGGTTTACATTTAGCTCTTCTTGGAGTCTCCACACTTTTTTCCGTAGAGGCTGTATCAGTTTATTTCCCACCAGCATTGGGATTTGACTTTGACTGAAAGTTGGTAAAAGTTTCAAATTTGGGTTATAATATTGTAAAATTGAAAAATGTATGATCTCACATAACAAGATATAGCCACAATGTAATAAGGTTATTATTTTATCGAACTAGCCAGATATAATACATTCATCATAATGGTGTTTCACATCCTTCAATTCCAAAAGATATTTTGATGACAGTATTTTTACTGTTATTTAAAACACTAAAACCTTCCATTCTTCTTTTATATACCACTTTTGATTATGTAAGGTCCTCACTGCTTTTGAAGTACAATTGAAAATATATATTGAATAATTGCAATGTGACAAGTTCCTTCTTAAATATCAAAACTATAAATTATAGATATTTAAACATTTGACTAGTTATAGTGAATTTTCTAAGGGCCAGCCTATCCATTCAAAATACAAAATGTTGACACAAAATTTAGAATTTTGAGGAGCCCCACAGTGGCTGCTATTTCTTAGTATGTTGGCCAGGACCAAGCCTCATCTCTTGGTTATGGTAACTACACAATCTTATTAGTTCAAAACAATCAATACCTAGTTAACAAACGAGATTAAATTCTTTTACAAATAGCAGATCCTTTTACAGAGAACATAAATACTACTTTATACTCAGAGAATTCCTTGTGACATTGTTCCTCAGAATAGTCTCTTTTAAGCATTGTTGTGCCAGACTTTGATAAAGCTAATAGTATTAGAACTTGGATGAACGACTTAACTATTGTCAATAAGTCTTTTAAGTTGGCATATTCCCTGACTCTCAGTAAAAGATATATAGAAGAAAAAAATTTTAGATTGTTATTTTATATCATAATGCCAGTGAAGTGTTCTGAAGGTGGTATTGCAGGGGCCTAAATATCAAAAGTGGATTATAAATTTAAACTCTCATGTCTTAGTTTAAAATTTTTCTTTCTTCAGTTTTATGCAGTGGGCTTGATTTGAACCCTGAATTTCCAATAATGTTGTTAATACCCCAGTTTAAAAAACAAAACAAAACAAAACATTTCCTATGAGAGTTACTGGATTTTTTTTTATGTCTATAACCAATGATCTATGAAAAAGGTCAAATAAAATGTCATATAAAAAACGACATTACAGAGCCATTGATATTTCTTAACTTTAGATTGTTAGTAATTTGTAGTGATTATAAAGAAAGCTCTATAAACATTCATAGTGTTCAGTCTTTTTGTGTGTGTGAAGATAGTTTTTCATTATTTTGGAGTAAATATCCAGGAATGAGAATGCGAATTATCTGGTATGTGTATGGTTAGTTTCATGAGAAACTTCCAAACTATTTTTCTAAAGTGGCTGGATAGTTCAAAGGGTACCCGCAAAACTTTGTACCAGAGAGGTTTTTTCCCTTTGCTTTTTGTTTGTCTATGTTCATTGACATTTCTGATTTGTGGGTTAGTAGCCAGGCCAGAAGATATAGTAGAACTCTATAAGTTGACCACCAAGAGACTGTAACAAACTGGTCAACACAAGGAGGTGGTCAACATAAGGAATTAGGCCCACTGTGCTGATAGGTCCGTGTGGTACAGGTCCGGTCCATGAACATTAAGTTAACTTAAGGAAGTTGTCAGTGTAGGGGAGTGGTCAACTACGAAGGTTCGACTATATGTAACTATTGTATCCTTATCCAGTTTACCTTCTCTGCTTACTTTTTATAGTAATTCCATAGTTTTTAAACAGCATATTAGCTGTTTTAAGAAATTGTGATTGTAGTTAATGGGAGTGGTCTAGTGGAATGTGCCTATTCTCTCTTGACTAGAATCAAAATCATTAGCAAAGATCATCCTTTCTGAACCTATGTCGGACCACATCTGACATAATGACATTTTTTTGTTTGTTTTTAAACAAAATAAACAAAAACACTTTAATAATTTCATGTGACCTAAAATCAATAACACTATCATCAGGTTGGTTCATATTTTTGTTTGTCTCTTTTAAAATTGTGAGATTATTACAAGCAATCCGCCAACCTCTTTCCAGTCCCAAAATAAATAAGAACTGGGAAGTAGACGAGCGCCAAAAAAATCGGATTGGAAAGGGTCCCCATGCATCTTGAGAACACACTTTTAGATTTTAGGAAGTCAATCCAATCATGTTGAGAGCAAATTGGTTGTAGTGACTCTATACCTCAGTTTCTGAGAAGAAACATGTTTCTAGCAACATATGTGTCCCCATGTCTCACATCACAGGAAGATTCCATGTTAGCACTGAGCACTATGGGAGTGTATCAAGGGCAGAATAGGATTCACTTTAAGAATGAAAACAAACTTCCACATGGCTGTCTTTTTTCAGCTCTGTGTAAATTCACAATTTAAAATTCCATGTAATTGAACTGAGAAAGTGCCAGCCTCCCCACCCACATGTCCAAAAGCCGTTCTGCTCACACTTTCTTGTTTAGAGCGCTATACTTTTATCCCCTGCTTTGAAGGAACTCACAGGACATCTGTCAAATAACCCTGCAGAAGCTTTACACCAGGGTGTTGAAAATATTCTCTTTAAAAAATCTGTTCCAAAGCCACAACACTTTAAAATTAGCATCAGTGACTCACAATGCATTGGCATTAATATCTATTAGTTGAGTTTAATTTGTTAAATGTTCACATTAGCTTCTAAAAACTATATATTAATTAGAATCTAGGAATGTATCCATAATGATGTACATTACACTGATCTCTTTTATAATTGCAATACATCCCTGATGTTTTTATAAGGTAATTATTTGCCATAATTACTAATATATATAATACACATGAATGCTGCTCTTTATTATATTTATGACTTAAGAAATGAAAAAGAAGTCTTGTTTAAGGTTCATAAAAGACATTTATATTAATTAAAGAAGGAATCTACTAAATAACATTCAATGTTTTCTGAAAACAAAATATAGGCAAATTGAAATCACCCCATATATCTAAATGTGTGTTTACATTTGTCTTTATTTTACTGAAGTTATACATCATCATTTAAGTGTTAAAGAAACATGAAGGATGAGGAGTAGTTTGGCTTTCTAAGCCTTGAGAAGAACATATTTCTTAGGAAACAAGAAAGAATAGCATTGATTGAGGATATACTAGTTACTTATATGATAATCTTTTCCTGGCATTTATTTTGGTGTAGTATTATTGTTTACAGGGATAAAAAAGATATTATAAATCCCATAAACCTCTGTTCTAAAGAGGTCAAGTTACTGATATGCAGTTACGTAATAACAATGAGGTTTTTCTAGGAATAAACTCAATAGATGGTTTATTTGTTTGCTTGCTTATTTGAAGCCATAATGAAGCCAAATTGCATTTGAAAGGTTATACTCTATAGAAGTTTACATTCACAATTTTATATTATGTGAAAATTACATACTGTGGCACATTTCTTCTCTATTTTTATTTCAGGAGTGTGGCTAGCCCTCTCTAGCATAGCAAGGCAGAAGAGAGGGTATTTGTACAAGGAACTTATCCACAATGTCCTGGACACACAGCAAGAAAATCCCTGTACATGACTTTGAGAAGTTTCTCTGTCTCTAAAAGACTGTTATTGATACTGTGGAGCTAGAAGCAGAGACTACAGAAGCTCATCCATCATTTTGACATCTTTCTATGCATAATAAAAAAGGATTATGCAAACATACAACTTTGCATACCTACTATAGGTAAAAATTTATGGAGGAAACCACATTACATAAAATTATTAATTTTCAAATAACTCATAACTCATACCAAATTTTCCACTGAATAATATAAAATGAGTTAAAATAAACATTTACTAGAACTTAACTATTGTGGTCTCAACTTATTTTATAGAGTGATTCATCTTATGGATGAATAATGATAGGTTAGTGACTCGTCTGCTCACTATTACTTTTGGATGTCTCCTATTAATGGGACATGAAAGTATTGTACTTTGAGGCATGTATGGAATCTTTACTCATGAGAGTAGATGAATGACCGATAAACAAATGAAAAAAATGCTCATTGTCTTCATTTATCAAGAGAGATCACCTAACCCCAGCGAGAATGGCTTCCATCACAAGGTCTCAAAGCAGTAGATTCTGGCATAGGTGTGGAGAGAAAGGAACACTCACACACTGTTGGTGGGGCTGCAAATTAGTGAGGCCTTTATGGAAAGAAGCATGAAGAATCTTCAAAGAGCTAAAAGTAGATCTTCCATTTGATCCTGTAATCCTATTACTAGATATCTACCCAAAAGAAACAATGTCATTTCATCATATGTCATTTTATCATCATCATGCACTCCTTTGTCCAAATTGGTAAAAAATTACAGAAGAACAACAGTGGAATAAAAGTATTGTATTTCCCTGATCCTTGGAAGTTAAGCATGGTCATGTGTCTTGCTTTGGCTAATTAAATGTAAGTGGAAGAGATAAGAGTTGTTGCCAGAGAAAAGCATTTCATTGCTGGTGCTGAACTTTACTTCCTCCACCTCAACAACTTGGAAAGCATAGATTGATATAAAAGGGCAATACCAAATAGACAACAGCTAGAGAGTCACCCAAGCCTACAAAGGACTTTGAGGCAGAAATAAGCTTTTATTATTTTTAAGCCATTGAGATTTTTGGAATTTCTTATTACAGAAGCATAACCTATCCTATCCTGTCTAAGCCTGTTGATGGTATGGAGATAAGAGGATTAACATTTATTGAGCAAGCCTAGTTCTATGCAAGTTTTCAAAAGATTACTCAATTACTCTTCATAATAATATAGGATTGGTATTATCCCTATTTTACAAATGGATTCTCAAGACAACTTCGTCACATATGCTATTAATCACTGTAACACACTCTTTAACTCTATTTCTGTTGAGTTCCATCCGTGGAGTGGATGGTACAGTTTATATTTTGTAATAAGAAGCAATTGCTTTCATAATCTAAGACTATCCTTATACCTATACCATGTGGTTCTCAATATAACTGTTTTAAATTCAAGGAGTGGATTTTTCCAAAGAAATATATAGGGGACGTCAATCTACCCACCCTCATACATTTTTTTTTAAACTGGATTTGTTTGCTAATTAATGAATTAAATAGGAAATACACAAGAGCTGTCTGAAAAATTCCATCCACCTAATATGAAAGTAGTATTAACAATTATTGGATACTTTCTGGAAAGGCCTCATAAGTGATTTACAAAGACAATTATATCCAAGTAAATCACACTTTTTAGATCTGTCCTGTAATCTCACATAGTTAACTCACATTTACAGCCAGGGAAATATATTATATTGATCAGGCAGTGGTTTCTCAGCTCAGAAGAGCCATTACTGATCCAGGTAGCCACTTAACCAACTTGATGACTTTAGGCAAGCTCTCCAACTTCCCTATGTTTTGATTTCTTTATTTCAAGTAGTGACACCGCACAAGGTTTGCGAGAGGATTAAATGAGATAATCAATATGAAGAGTTTAAAACACAGTTTGAAATATAAAAATGGCCAATACATATTGGAAATTAATATATACTACATAAATGAAAAACAAAATGACATAATGTTATAATTTTTTGAACACTTACGATATGCTAACCCCAAGTTTGCTATATTTCCCATATAATATCACTTCATCTTTACAATAATTCTGAGATCTATTTTTTCTTACATTCATTTTATAGATGGTGATAACTTGAATTTTGAAATGATGAGTAAAATTTTGAACCCTGCTTTAATTGACGTGTTCTCATCGCAGAGTCTCTTCTTTTTCCCATATAGCCTGCCCACTACTGGTAACTATTATGTATAAGACCAATAAGTTATGGGCCCAAGGTATCAACAACATCTAATCAGGCTATTGTTAGCAGAAGAACAAATACCATTAAACCATATGATGTGTTTTAAGATATGTAAAAATGAAGTATTATGAGAGTTCTGAAGAATGACCTTGCCTCCAACTGGAGCAGATGGTTTCATGTAGAGGAATTTGGAAATTTAGCAAGCTTAGAAAGATAGGTGGGATTTTGACAGGTGCAAAGAATGCAAGAACATTGCTGGAAAAAGGAACAGTAAGAAAAAGGATATTGCAAAAAAAGTACCGAGCATATTAAAAATAAAGCTAGGAGACAAGTTTGTAAATGTACTTTCAAAGTAACTGTGACTACAGTTATTTTCAGTAAATGATGGCATAATTCTTATCATCAATTGTATTTGTCATCTATGTGTAATCTAGAAGATAGTGACATAAAACAATGTTGTTTATTTCATGTTTACTGCAGGTCAAGAATTTCAGAGAGGCTTCCTAGGGTGGTTTCAGTTTAAGGTTTCTTAATACTGTAATCAAATGTTGACTGGTGCTATAGTTATCTGAAGACCTGACTGAAGTTAAGGGCACACTTCCAAACTGGTTCACTCACCTAACTTTTTAGGATGCCATTATCCCTTTCCTCGTGGGACCTCTGCATTAGGTTTCTCAAGTGTCCTCACAACCTGACAGCTAAGTCCTCTTGGAGTGAGTGATTCAAGAGAGAACAAGGTGGAAGTCTCAATGTTTTCTTCTTATCTAGCCTCAGAAGCCACACTGTTATTTCTTCAATATCCTCTTCAGCGCTATTCATTGTGAGAGGGGGATCTACCAACACGTGAATACCAGGAAATGGAGTATCCGTGGGACTATATCAGAAACTGGCTACCACAGTTATCTCTTGTGTTCAAAATAAAATCATGTGTCCTACTTAGGCACACATTATTATAGGAAACAAAGAAAATAAGTCAGAAATCACTCTAAAAGAGTTACCTAACAAGGATAACTATTCTTGCAAACTCACCCAGTAACATATTAGAAATACGTAGTCTTCTCTCTCTCTCTGTCCATATCACCTTTCTCACCAGAACTTTAACTGATGTAAGTCATCTGAACGATCATGAAGAAGTTGTGATGTGAGATGCTACATGTTTTTCTATATCGCTTTCTCAAATCATATTTATTTGTTTTATTTATTTTTTCAACAAAAAGCACAAGTGAAAGCTTAGAGGTCACCATGCTTATCAGGTACCAAATAAACATGAAAGTTTATGAACACTCTGGGAGGCCAAGGCAGGTGGACAGCTTGAGCTCACAAGTTAGAGACCAGCCTGAGCAAAAGTGAGACCCCATCTCTACTAAAAATAGAAAAACTGAGGCAAGAGGATTGCTTGAGTCTAAGAGTCAGAGGTTGCTGTGAGCTACGATGCCATGGCACTCTACCCTTGATGACAGCTTGAGACTTTGTTTAAATAAAAAAATAAATAATAAAGATTGTGAAAAGATTCATTCAGAGGGGGAATTTTTCAAGATCCCTGCTTGAAAAAAAGAAGGAAAGCCAGTGCTATTTTTGGTGCTATTATATTCTTTTTTTTTTTTTGAGACAGAGCCTCGAGCTATCCCCCTGGGTAGAGTGCCATGGCATCACAGCTCATAGCAACCTCCAACTCCTGGGCTCAAGCGAGCCTCCTGCCTCAGCCTCCCAAGTAGCTGAGATCACAGGCGCCCACCACAACACCTGGCCATTTTTTTTTTTTTTGGTTGCAGCCATCATTGTTGTTTGGCGGGTCCGGGCTGGGGATTCGAACCCGCCACCTTAGGTGTACGTGGCTGGCGCCTTAGCCGATTGAGCCACAGGTGCCGAACCAGAGATAATTTATTAAAAAGAATTATACCTTGTTGTTGGCTAATATTATTCCCTCTGCTACTGGTATCTCACTGGTATCTCATTTAAGAACTGACATTTTCCTAACTAGCAGATTGCATATCAAATTTTTTTATGGATAAAACTAGTGTCACATTGATATGATAAATGTTATAAATGGGCTCTTGTTCGTAAAATTAGAAGTTTTATATATATATATGGATTAGCTAAATTGAAGACACTCCCTATCTTTGCATGATAAGAATCCACCAAATCCTGTACCTTGTTTTTCCTAAGATGATATGAGTGAATTGATCCAGAATAGGTCCTGTGTGTTCAGCCATTAGTTTAGGAGGATTTCTAACTGCATGATGCCAACTAGAGAATATTTGCTGTGTCTTTCATAGAATGTTCTCAAAACAATTAAAAAGATAAAGATCTAGGACTTCATTAAGCTGATGGAACAGGTTCTATGATGGGTTGTGCCTAATTTGCTAATGAATATATCTAGGTCAGGCAGAATTTTATCTAAGCCTTTGTTTTTATTCTAATGTGTTAGGGAGAGTGAAAGGGAGTAAATAGACTTCACTGTCTCAAACTTCTTTGCCAGCTAACAATATTTACCAAATAACAATTGTACATTATCTATCAAATGACCTTGGGTTGTTTTAATCAGCTAGGTATCATGCTAAGGATTTTGTGTCTATTAACTCATTATTGCTCAAAGTAATGTTAGGAGGCAGGAACAAGGAATATGATAAAACAGTAAGATGAGGCTCAGAGAGATGAAATGAATTATCCAGAGCCATACAGCAAGGATAGGGAACTAGGCTGCCTGATTTCAGTGTTGGTGTTTTTACCACTCCACTCCATTTCACTACCTGATGTTTTGTCATCACCATCTCCTCTCAGAATATATGAAGTCAGACAGACAATATCAATAGGAGTCAGTCTCCTGTGGAGCTGAGGACAGCATAAATTCACGGGCACTACATGTTGGAGGCATGAAGGACTGTGGTATGGGTTTGGATACAGGGAACTTAATATAACAACTGTATTGACCTCAATGCTCCTGATGATACTCATTGATTTTTTTAATAACACTTTAATTAATATATAATTCACACACCATATATTTCACTTCTTTAAAGTATACAATTAAGTGGGTTTTAATATTCACAGAGTTATGTTTGGAGAAATTGGTTCTTTCATATTTGTGACATTAATCAAACCTTGATGAATGGCATATTATTTGGCAATTTCTGCTCCCAAAAGTCAAACCCTGAATATTCCACCAGCTTTTTCCAGCATTTGTCTCTGTGGAAGTCATTCACATGAACATTTAGGGCGGCTCCCTAAAATATGAACATTTCTTCACATTTCTTTTGTCATTTATTAGCCCTGCCCAGACCTTCCTACAGAAAATACATCTGTGAGGTATATGGAAGAGGCTCCACCCTACCCTCCTGACACAAAAGTATCTTCAGTAACACTTTCAAAGGCAATAAAGTTCTTCTAATCATTTCTTCTGCTTCCAACAGTGATTCTTAATCTGAGGTCATGTCCTTCTGGGGAGTCAGTTGTGTGAGGGACATGAAAATCTGCCTGTGAACAAGGTGCTGTTTTTATTCAGAATAAATATATCTTATACGTATATTTACTACTATTTCTCAAGCACACGTGAATGCTGTTGAGATTAATAAAGCACAAAATCTTCTACACAGAAGGCTGAATTTCTGGTAACTTTTTTCATTGTACATGTATTTTCTCAGTTGGCAGATACTAGAAGAACTACTTTCATGGGATAATCAGATGAAGTTTTGATTGATAAGAGAAATATGGACTCAAGCTGTTTCAGAACCACTGAATTAAATAAAGTCCCTTCTTCATAGGATACAAGTTTTTCACTTGGGCATCAACTTATTAGCAGTCATTAACATATTTTAGTCTCAATTAATTGGCTTGCTTCAGGGCTAGGAATTGACAATTACATCCTAAAAGGACAGTGGGGATCAAAAATGGCTCAAGAAGGCCTAGGCAAGAATGTCCAATCTGTAGCCCACAGGTCACATTCTGATTTTGTGAGGAATTTTTTGGCTTATCTGTGGTGTCAGATATCATGAAAAATATGCATGGACTTTTTTTTTTTTTTACTAATCAGCTTTCATTAGTGTTTGTGTATTTAATGTGTGGCCCAATACAATGCTTTTTCTTCCAATGTGTGGGAAAGAAAAAATTCGTGGACATTCTTGGTAGTGGGTTAGAGAAATCAACCTTCAGGGTGCCATGTGTGCTTTGGGAAATTGTGTTTGTATTTATGATAGTGGTCTAACTTTGACAAATAGATTGTTGTTTGTTTGGTGCCACTCCAAAGAGCTAAATCCAAAATGTTCCTCAGCTTCTACTAGGGTTGGAAACCACTCAAGGGGAAACGAGAGGATGCTGAGCACCAGAGATGGGGGGGCTAAAAGGCAGAAGTAGGCTGCTAAATATATGACTAAGACAAAATTTGCCTACTTTTTGGTTTTGGAGAGAGGGCAAGGAGATAGCTATGTCTACCCCAAAACTTCAGCAGACAGCAGTCTTGAGAGGACTACCTTAGACGTTCTTTTCTTTTGAGGTTCACCCTTCCCTTTGTTCTTTCCCAGAACCCCCTTCCCCTATACTTGCTTGCAAACTTTCCCCATTTTATCTAACCCAAAATCCTACTTTCTATCCAAAGCCATTTGATCAGCTTGAGTTGACTGTGTTTTTCTGGAGGGGTTCCCTCTCCAAAGTTGCCAGAATGTCTCAATATTCTTGGAGCTTGTCCTCAGTTTCCGAAACTTCAGGGCATCCCATAGGCCGCAATTCTGACTTCAAATGCACATTGACCTTTTCCTTTCACCCAAACACCCTCCTCCTTTCCCATTGCATTGCATCAGAGCCTTCTCAAGCCTGCTGTCTTGCTCCAGGCGTCCCCCTGCCTGTGGGTTGGGGTTAATATCTGGTCCTTTCCAATCCCACTCCATGTGATTATGCCTTTGTTTCAGATCCAGGAGAGTAATCATAGTCAGACTGGGTCTCCACTAGCCAAAGCAAAAGGACTATTTGAGAAAACAATCAGCCAGTCTTTCCTGAAGGGGGTTTTCCGTTGCCTGGCAACCAGCCGATTGCCTCAATTATCCTCTCTGCCTGTCATGACCTCAAGGCCATAAGTGGCTACTTTCCCCTGCACTAACATAGCAAGTGCACAGTGATGATTTTAGCTGCTTGAGAAGTGGCCATATCTCAACAGTTAACTCCAGAGGGCTGATTTTCTTAGAATTGCAGAGCAAAGGGTTCTGGTGAACTGGGCTAAAAGCTTTATTTGCCTGTCTCCGACCTCTGTGTCACTGCCACCTAGTGGGTCTATGGGGTTGAGGGGTAGGGTAATACGCGACAGGGTGCAGTCATTAAGCAGGTGTATTGTTTCTAACAAATTTTAAAACAATATTGAAACCGACTAAATGTTGGTCAGACTTATATTATCACTATGTGCTGGTAATTCTAAACAGCATCACTGATAAAATACTTCTCACTTTGGTACACCACTGTCCCCACTCCAGTGCCCTAAGTGGTTACTTGTTCCCTCTGGAGAGCCACACATAAGCCGGACTTTTCAGA
The DNA here is from genome assembly GCA_963574575.1 of Galagoides demidoff. Classification (NCBI taxonomy): domain Eukaryota; kingdom Metazoa; phylum Chordata; class Mammalia; order Primates; family Galagidae; genus Galagoides; species Galagoides demidoff. The sequence continues at coordinate 3,234 of CAUYQV010028993.1, read as the reverse complement.
TAATACTTCAGATTTATAACCTTTCCCTCAATCAAAATTTCCCTGTCTTATGTTCTAGTCCTTTAGAAGTCTACTCTTTATTTTCCTTGGTGGAATTTCTTTATAGGGGAAGTTTATGATAGGTACCTACCTTGCCCTACCAAGGGCACCTTTATTATAACAGGAGTCACCTAAAGAATCAATGCTTTAGTCTAATGATTTTTAAAACTCTTTTAAAGCAGTGAAACTCAGTTTTCAAAAAAAATATATGGCATGGAACCCCAACTCCTTACTCTTCTTTAAGTCTTGCCTTCAAAGTCATCTCCTCTGGAAAATCTTTCTTGCCTCTCCATAATGAGGACAAGTCTCTATGACCTACTTTGCCAAAGTACCTTGGACTTGGCCTCTCATCCTGCCCATCACACTTGTAATTGCTCATTTCCTGTCTGTATTCCCTGGTAGACTGTAACCTCTGTGTAGGCAGATACTGCATCTATCTCGTCCACTGTTGGAATCTCAGAGCTAAGTATAGTGCCTAGCCCACTGCAAGTATTCCATAAATAGCTGATGATTGAACACAAGCCTTTCCTGTTACTATATGTAGCCTATAAGTAAATGGACATTGAAAACAGGCATGCCACATGTCATACTGTGGGCTTTCATTTAACTTATGGTCACAAAACCCTCCAGACCATTTTTTTAGTGGTTAACCAGGATTCCCCACTGGTCATCATATGATTACATCTTTTTTTTTTTGCAGTTTTGGCCGGGGCCAGGCTTGAACCCACCACCCCCGGTATATGGGGCCGGCGTCCTACTCCTTGAGCCACAGGCGCCACCCGTATGATTACATTTTTAAATTAAAATGTAACAGCCACAATTCACATTTCTAGTGGGTAGATTTTTCTTCTCCTTCTTGGTACTAAAGTCAGGTTCTTCCTCTTACTAATTTCTGGCTGAAGTTTTGTGGGGATGGTTGCCTCTCCTTTTCTATACCAGGACCCCCAAAAGACCTCTCCTTATTGGCCATCCTGGGTTGTTACTTCCTTCAAAGCCACGCTCAGATTCTACATTCTGCCTTAAAATAACATAAGCCAAGGATGCTTACTTATTTCTTTGCACTACTAGAGTTCAAGAACAAAAGGTTCACCTGATTCTTCTTTAAAGGGCATTTACTGTGTTACTGTGATGGCCCAGCCACTAACTATCATGAGCACTTTCTGTTATCTCATTTAAATCTCACAAGAACTCTTATAAAGTAGAGATTAGTCTTATCCCCATTTTACAGATAAAGAAACTGAGATTAAGAGTTGTAGGAAACAGAGAGATAAAGAAACATCAATTGTTTGCATGTATTAACTCTGTCTTCTCCTGAATTTCCTGATTAGACTGGACTCTTCACTAAGTTGGGCCCCAGACTTCTTATTTTATAATTAATTTTGGTGATTCCTTGCACAGAAGTGAACAGCTTCATTGCAGGACTGAAAATGTCCAAAGCCCTTCAGTAGTATTTCCGTTTCCCCTGCTTACCTCGAGATGAACACCGGCTCCTCACAGGATACATTCCTGAGCTTCAGAACTTTCTGAGCTGCTCCCTCCTACAGCTTGCCTGCCAGGGCCCGGTGAGTGCCAGTGGACAATCACCCAGCCAGTTCTCAGGAACACGTGGAGACAAGCAGCCCCTCCCTTCTCACCAGGGCCTCTGCTGCCATGGAAGCTGCCACTTCCCACAATAAACAAACCCAATCCTGGGCATTTTAGAGAAGTAGCAGGTTCAGAAGTGAAAGAAGAAAAAAGCCAGACGAACCGGAATAACATTAGTGTTGTTGATAAGGGGTGAAGGCGGGGATTGAAGATACTTAGGAAACGTAGGTACAGCTGGCTTATCTGCTGCTGCTCCTTCGCCCATCCCCCCATCTCATCCCCTCTAACCCTCCAAAACTCCCTTCTGTTACTTCCACCACCAGAAGGTTTTTCATTCTGGTTAGCTCTCTGCAGGTCAATCTGTAATTGGGGAATTCACTGTGAGAGGCATAAAGAATAATAAAGTCTTTAAACGTGAAAAGGTATCTGAGGGTTAAGCAACCATTATTCACTTCCCCCAAATTGCTTCCTTCCTAATGCCAGATAGGCACCTTGCAGGGCTTCAGGTTTTGACTATTGAGTGAGATGGTTAATGGCGGTGCCTGAGGTTCTTTGTGGAGCAAGGTCGGTAGGATAACTGGATCTGAAGGACAGAACGACATGACGGCCCTAGGGACCCAGAGAGCACGTGATGAGACGGAGAGAGGAGGCTGTCAAGTACAAACTTTGTCTTCTTTGAGATTTTTGCCTAGAGCCTGCTCCTTACCTCCCTCCCACCCAGAAAAGTAAGAGGAAACTCCCTGTTCACTCCTCTCTTCACCACCTGCCCCTACCCCCAGGACAGAGCTTAAGCAGGTACTAATTAGTATTATATATAACTTGGCTATATTCAGGGTTCAAGAGGCTTGTGTGAACTGGCCTGGGAATCTGAGCATCCAATGTAATGATGTTTCTATAAGAAAATACATGGCTGAATTCCAAACTTTTGGCCAATACTTTATTCCTAGATTGGGGCTGCTTATACGTAGAGAAACTTCAGAACTCCTTTTGCCTACATTAACTTGAAGCTGGGCCTTGGGTCTCTTGTATGGGCCATTTTGTGAACGCCCCATACACACCATGCTGGTGCCTAACTATTTACATATACACACAAACACACACACAAAGATACAGAAATATGTAAGGATTATAATATGTATTATAGCTTTTATAAATATTACACTACAATGCAGATAGCATATGTAGAAAGACAGATACAATCTACAATATTGAAGTCTTAGCAAGAACCCTTCACAGCTGAGTATTACCGTGAGGCTCACGCCACAAAGGCAGAGACATCTTGCTTCAAGCATTTGAAAAAAATCTATGTGTACATCTACTATTTATCAGTTATTTTAAAAGACTTGGCAACTCGGCTCGGCGCTTGTGGCTCAATCGGCTAAGGCGCCAGCCACGTACACCTAAGGTGGCGGGTTCGAATCCCCAGCCCAGGCCCGCCAAACAACAATGACGGCTGCAACCAAAAAATAGCCGGGCGTTGTGGCGGGTGCCTGTGGTCCCAGCTACTTGGGAGGCAGAGGCAGGAGACTCGCTTGAGCCCAGGAGTTGGAGGTTGCTATGAGCTGTGATGCCATGGCACTCTACCCAGGGGGATAGCTTGAGGCTCCGTCT
>CAUYQV010028991.1:0-49912 GCA_963574575.1 Galagoides demidoff | reverse complement strand
AGAAAAATCAAGCAACTCCATTAAAATGTGGGCAAAAGACATGAACGAAGTTTTTTCAAAAGATGATAGACAAATGGCCAGCAGACATATGAAAATGTGCTCAATATCATTAATTGTCAGGGAAATATAAATTAAAACCACAATGAGATACCACCTTACCCCTATCAGAATGGGCATTATTAAAAAATCAGAAAACAAGAGATGTTGGTGTGGATGTAGTAAAAGGGAACACTTAGACATTTTTGGTGGAGCCATAAATTAGCACAACCTCTGTGGAAAACAGTATGGAGATTCCTCAATGAATTAAAAGTAGACCTACCATTCAATCTAACAATCCCACCGCTTGGTATCTACCCAAAGGAAAATAAGTCATGTTATCAAAAAGACTCCTGTACCCCAATGTTTATTACAGGACAACTCACAATTGCAAAGGTGTGGAATCAACCTAAGTGCCTATCAAATGGATAAAGAAAATATATTCTCTCTCTCTCTCACACACACGCACACACACTCTCCCCATGGAGTACTACTTAGCCACAAAAAGGAATGAAATAATGTCATTTGCAGAAACATGGACAGAATTGGAAATCATATTGCTGAGTGAAGCATGTCAAGAATGGAAAAACAAATGCCACACATTCTCACTAGTATGTGGGAGCTAAAAGAGGGGTCCACATGCTCATAAGTAGTGTAAAGATATTAGAAACTTAGAAGGGGCCAGGTGGTGGAGGATGACGGATAAAAGCTTAAGTGTTGGGTACTCTGGTGATGAATATGCTAAAGTTTCTGACTTTAGCATTATCTAATTCATTCATATAAGAAGAACATTTGTACCCTCTAATATTTTGAAATAAAAATTATGTTAAAAAGGGATCTTCTCATCCTCTCTCTGATGAAAAAGCACTAAGAACTTGGGGCAAAAAATTTGATTGTAACAAATATTTAAGTAAAAACTTCCTAAAATATTTGTCTCTAATATAGTAATAAAATATGTTTTTATTTTTAAAAATGCTTCTTTAAACTTAATGGCCCTGGAAAGAGAGGTACACATTGAAAATCAATGATCAAAAGTGAACTGGCTTTCACCGCTCCCAGAGTCCTTAGCCCAGAAGCTGCCGGGTAATGGAGAGCAGTCGCCTGCACACAGGTTGGAGGCGAGCGTTTCCCTCACCACTCCCACTCATCTTCCCTGGCAGCTACCAAATCAGCAGGTGCACAGTCTGAAGGCTGTGACACATGTGACAGCACAGCCTTCCATGAGGGATGGCTATTCCAGGGAGTCTCCAAGAACCTCTATGTCACCTAGAAAACGTTCTCCTGAAATTAAGTGGCCTGTGATACAACATGACAAATGGGAACTGAGAAATCCAGGTACACTCAATTCTTTACCAATTTCATCTATGTGCCTAGTTAAAAAAAAGAAAATGAGCCTTTATTCTCTAGCAAAAGACAACGCCGAAGCTGATGACATGCTCGGGGGTTTAAGACTATGAGTTACTACTATTTCTCTCCCAGATTCGCTTCCTTACTTAAAGCTCATCTGTCAGAATAATAGATTTAGCTTTCAGTTTTGCAAAATTAAGGTTGAATAAAAAAGGATTCATGATTCAGCAAGTTGTTCTTTTCTTTTTCCTAGGAAGAGCCAAGGTTTGCATTGCCTGGGAAGTTTTCACTTTAGCAAAACATCCTGGTAGAGGAAACATTCTGGACTGGTAGACAGATCCTGGCCTAACTCTCTGAGAGTTACCCGTAGTGCCTTGGAAAGGACAGGCTGCAGAACACTGAGACGGAATGACAGAGAATGTTCTGAGGAGCTGCAAGTGTGAACTGTCACTTCTTGCCACTGTCTAAAGATGAAAAAGCGATTCTGTGTTCTGGGCCTTCTTTGAGGAACAATCTTTTTTAAGATTGTTTGTAACTTACTTAGATTTTAAGGAAAGGTCCTCAAAATCCTGTATAGGTTTTCCATTGCTTTTTAAAACAACACACCATATAATTCACCCCTTTAAAGTGAACAACTTGGCAGTTTTTATTCACAGAGTAATGTACCTCTCACCTCATCTTCTAATTTACCCACCTAATTTAGATGCCTCTTACTCTTAATGTTTTCAATACAGAAAAAGGTCTGCTTCCTCTACCATGCAAGGAATTACCTTTGAAACAAAAACAAGGGCCATCTCCAAATATCTTTCTATTTATCATTTGTTGATAGAATCTCCCTTGCATTTCCTCAATGCTGTGTACAACATGGTTAGTAGCAAAAAAAAAAAAAAAAAAAAAAAATTATACTATAGATTTGTTTGCACTTCACTAGTTCTTTTTCTTTCTCTTCCTGCCTAAAATTATCCAGCTAGTTCCCATAATACCTTCTTTTTGAAAAATGATTTTTGTTTTTAGAGCAGATTTGAGTTCATAGAAAAATTGAGATGAAGGCACAGAGATTTCCCATATGCTGCCTCCACACATGCTGCTGTGGTCTGAAGATTTGTGTCCCTTCCAAATTCATATGTTGAAATCTTGAGCCCTAAGGTGAGTATTTGGGGCTGAGGACTCTGACCAGTGATTAGATCATGAGGGATAAGGGTAGAGTTCTCATGAATGGACTTAGTGACCTTGTAAAAGCAGTCCCAGGGAACTTTCCTGGCCCTGCCCACCTTGTGAGGACACAGAGAGAAGGCACCCCATTGAGACAGGAAGCAGACCCTCATCAGATGCAGAATCTACCAGTGCCTTGATCTCGGACTTGCTAGCCTCAAGAACTGTAAGAAATAAATGCTTGTTGTTCACAAGCCACCCAGTTCACTGGACTTTGTTATACCAGCTCAAACTGACCAGGAACACACACGCACTGCCTCCACCAATACTGCCATTCTGAGGGGCACATGCATTACAGCTGGTGAACCTGCCTCGATGCAGCAGCACCCAAAGTCTGCAGGTCACATCAGCATTCACTCTTAGTGTTGTACATTCTGTGGATTTGGACAAAAGTATAAAGACGGATATTTACCATTGAGTAAATATCTGGAGTATCTAGATATTTCTACATGGAGTATTTTCCTTGCCTTAAAAATCTTCTATGCACTGCTTCTCCAACCCTCCTTCCTCTCTAACTCCCCAATGATCTTTTTACTGTCTCCACAGTTTTGCCCATTCCAGGATGTTATATATTTGAAATACCTTATAGTTCTTTAAAAAGATCTTTATGACCTCTCCTTCCCACTCCATGGCTACCTCCCCAGCCAAACCCTACCACCTTCTACTAGGGTTATTGTGATGGTGTGCTAAGCATTCTCCTCTCCTAGCCTCACCTCTTCCCACACTGCACCTCCCTACACAAGGCTGACACATTCATCTCCCTAAAATACCACATTTGCCACATCGCTTCTCTATTCCAGAGCCACTGGTGGCCACTTTGCCCATCCTTTGAGTTAGAATTCAGGATCCTCTTCAACACAGTCCCAGCTTGTCCTGATGCCTTTTTCTGAGAGAAACACACCTGCTCTCAAACGAAAAATACAACTTAATTCTAGCCCAAGAATATGGGGAGGGGGTGGGGAAGGGGAAGGGAGAAGGGCGGTTGGGTGGTGGGAGGGTGACCGGAAAGATCACCTATATATCTGTCTAACAAGAGTACAAGTGAACTTTTCTAGAACTAGAATATAAATGTTTTGATACAATGACTAAGCAAATGACATGAAATCTATGTTAACAAGCTTGATGAAACTATTTCAAATTGCATATGGAAACAGTACAATGTACCCCATGTTTGCATTAATGTATACAGCTATCAATTAATAAAAAAAAAGAAAAGAAAAAAAAGAAAAAAAAGAAAAGGGACAGTAAGAAGGAAAGAGAGCAGCTTTTCTCTCTCTTGGTAAAGGGGTGCTTTAACCACACCTGCAGCTCTAGGACTTTGGTGGACCAGGCTGGGCAGGTCCCTCTAAGTAAGGAGCTCCTTATCTACCTGAGCAAAAGCAAGACACCACCAATGCCAAATATAGAAAGAAATCAGCAGTACATCATAGTGGGGATCTCTTAATACCTTCTTTCCAAAGACCAAAGCTAGAAGGACACCTAGGACCATGAGCTCATAGCCTTCTTGAGCCAGCCCAATGCTGTGATCCCCTCCAGCTAGACCAATGCTGTGATCCCTAGCCCTCAGAGATGAGAAAAAAAAAAAAAAAGAAAAGCTTGATAAAAGTAGATAAAAAAAATTAAAAATAGCATTTCATAAGATAAAGAAGAGGAAACCAAGGGATATCTTAGCTGTTGTATGAGAAATGTATGTGGGAAAGATGAGAAAAGTAAAAAAATCTCTACCAAAAGAGAGAAAAATGAAATAAATAAAAAAGAAAGAAAGAATAAAAAGGACTGAAAAACCATAAGCAAAATGGAGGAGTCCTTGCTATTGAGAAAAGTAAAAATGAAAAAATAAAGCTATATCCAAACATAAAAAACTAAACAAACAGCAACAACAAAAGAGAAAAAAAAGGAAAGGAAAAAAGCAAAAAAAAAGTGTGCATATTTATATGTGCATGTGTACATATATCACAATATATTGCCTGAACACCAGATGGCTCTATGGTGTTGTTAGGAGACAGAGAACACATACTAGATTTACTGGATATGATGGGGTCAGAAGCCACTTTCTAGGTGGAAAGGAGACTGGACTTTGTCTTTCTGACTTATTTGCCCTCAATCTGGGCCTGTTAACTTCATCAGCATCCAGTCTCTGTGGGACTGGGGTACCAAGGCTCTCTTTCACCAGCCTTTCCAGGAGGCTTATCAGGCAGTGTCCACTTACAGCAAAGTGACTCTCCAAGGAGGTGCCAGCAGCTCTCCTCAAGGATGACCACTCCAGCTCAGCAAGGCACCAGACCAGTTGTGCACTATGACCCCATGGACTCATCCTCTTGTGAAAGCAGTCTTCCCACAATGGTGTCCCCCTCCCAGTAGCCAAGCTGATGGGAGAACCATGCCACCAGCCATTGTTAGAGTGTGTGTGCTTGCTGCTCCAGTGAGCAGTCTAGTCCAAAATCAACATAGTGTGGGATAGACCTTTCCTGTCCCCAGAGCTGTGAGGGAGAGCCAGATGACCAGCCAGCCTCTGCCTGTACCATGTGTCTGCCTTCTGCATGGATTTTCCTCAGCTCCAGACGTCCTGGTCAGCTCCTGAAGTCTCCTTCCCGTTCACTGTGCCCCTTGAATAATGTTTCTATCAGATTCATACAGCCAGAGGTGGCTAAAGACCACTGTCCCCTGTCTCACAGCAAGTAGCAAGGAGATGTCTCTAATCCACCACCTTGCTCTGACCCCTGGTATTTTTTAAAGAAAAAGGAAAGATTGGCACTTTTTTTATTGTTTGTGGAGTTTCTCCTTTTCTATTTTTTTTTCCTTTTACATCTCTTTCTCTTTGGATTAGAGGCAGAAAACTATTGTTTTTTTTGGACACTTCTTGCCCCCCTCCACCACAGTGGCATTATGAAAGTGGAAGGTGAAACATGACATACATTCCCTTTTGTCAGCTTCACACATCCACAAATAAGTATGATCTTTTGTGGGAGGCCTTCTCTCTTCTATTTCCTCACCATTATGTGAGAAGCCAGAGAGCAACTTTCAAGAGGTAAACACAGTAGAGGGAGTATTGTGGTGAAGACACGTAGAGGTTTTTGAGACGTCTATACAAAGATTTATCTATGGCTTGAAGCTCCTTTCCTTGCAAAATAAGAGGGATAGGGCATTGGTTTTGACTGTTTCGAACAGCAAAAATCTTAAACAATAAAATTCCAACATAATTATCAGGCACAGAGTAATCAGATTAAAAAGTCAAAGCCAACAGGAGCTAGAAAGGAAACTTAATGAAGAGAGCTGGGCAGAGGAGAGTGGGTGAACATGTGGGTGGGCCAACTGTGGTGCCACTCTTTCTGTTTAATGCAATTGAAGCCTGCAGGAATTCAAGCTGCTCTCATTATCCAGAAAACAGGTAACCTAAACTTCAGCAAAATTAAGACATTTTAAACATTCTATTGACAAAACCAAATAAATAAGCAAGGACCATTAGGCCCGTTCACCTTCAATTTGCCCTTCTAATAGACATACACCTACATCAGTAATAAGGATTTAAAATATCAATGTTAAAAATCTGACACCTCTTTTATAAATGGTTTGTTTGAGAAGTATAACCTACTTGGTATAATTATAAGCATTTTAAATTTGTTTAATTTAGACAAATAACCTGAATGAACTTCTGATATAAGAGGAAGTCAGACTTTCCTTTATGCAAGCCCTGGGATTCTCTTGAGTGAGTTATCAGTGCACAGGCAACAAAAGCTTCTTTATGAAAGTAAGTAGGGGATATCTTTATTTAGCAGTGATTCTCATTTTTGCACCAAAGAGTTCACAAATTTAATCAATTTATCATAATGAATCTCCCAGGGGTAGTCTACAGGAGCATTATAAGCACAGCAGGCAAGTTCTCCAACAATCATGATATTATGCTTCTTCATGCATACGGAATAATTTTAGCAGCTTTATGTTTCAGATGAGTTGAGCCCATAAATAAACAAAAGCCATGGTGACAAAAAATCACATTTGTTAGCTAAAATTCACAAGTAATATTGCCTAATTTCATTTTAGGAATTTTGAAAATATGAATAAGGTTCTAAACTAAGTGAATTTCTTAACCTTTTATGAATATGTTTCAAACTTTTGTGACTTCACAATTGTTCTTGAGTTTCTTTCATCTTAACTAGATACAGTGTGCCTTTGAAAATTCGACCTTCCCTCAAAGCAGTTTCCTGTCTACTGATGCTAGTATAAAGGTAAGTTCTTGAAGGTAAGGGATATGGATTGTCAGCTTTCTTTTTGGAAGCATGGAAGATGCCTCCTGGAAGAAAGAAGTTGACCAAACACATTGGGTATGGTGGCTACCCAATAAAGCTAAGATTTCCAAGAAAATTAGAACAATCCTTTTATCTCTCTTCTATCCCTGATAGCATTAGAACAATCCTTTACTCTAATATGCCCAATTGCTATTGCTTTAGGCAGGCAGGATCACAAAAATTGGCAACCTTAAATATCATGAGGAAGGTCCAGGAGGCAGAGTCAGCAGGAGCACTGTGCAGCCCTGAGAATATTGAGTTTCTCGACCTGGCCCCTCTAGGATCTAATGCCAAATTCCTGAGGGGGAGTGTAAGAAACAAAACAAGTGAATTCAGGAATGGAGCTTTTGTTTGATCTAATATTAGCAGTATGCCTAAGGAAAAAGAATGTAGTTACATGGGAGAACTGACATCACCACTCAGTAGATATTAAAAGGATAATAAAGGAATGTTATGAACAACTGTGTACCAATAAATTTCATTTGAAGTGAAAAACTTCCTTAAAAAACAAACTACCAGAGTTTACCTCAGAAAACAATTGAATATTCCTATATCTATTGTAGAATTTGAATTTTCAGTTTAAATCTTGTCACAAAGGAAAACCCAGGTCCAGATTGCTTTGATAGTGAAATTTTCCTATCACTAGGAAAAAATAATACCAATTATTTAATAAAAAGTTCCATGGAAAGTGAAGAGGAAGGAATACTTAACTCATTTTATGAGGCCAGCATTATTCTAATACCAAAAAAGTTATTTTTACTTTCTTTAAAATATTTTTAGTAAACTGAATCTAATAGTATAATAAATAGTTAATATATCACAATTAAATAGCATCTGTTCCAAGAATACAAAGTTGGTATAACATTTAAAAGACAATCAATGTAGCTGGGTGCAGTAGCTATAGTCCTAGCACTCTGGGAGACCAAGGAGGGTGGATTACTTGATCCCAGGAGTTCAAGACCAGCCTAAGTGAGAGTAAGACCCCTGTCTCTACTAAAAACAGAAAACTAGCAGGTCATAGTGGTGTATGTCTGTGTAGTCCCAGCTACGTGGGAGGCTAAAGCAAGAGGATTTATTGAGCCCAAGAGTTGAAGGTTGCTGTGAGCTATGACACAATAGCACTCCACCTAGAGTGACAGAGTGAGATTCTCTCTCTCAAAATAAATAAATAATAAATGAAAAACAGTTAATGTAAATCATTATGGAGTTTTTAAAATATGTCAACTTGTGTAGACTGAAATGGTTCCGAGAATTGTATCCTTGTATGTTTCTGGTTAGAGGAGCCACAAGATCAACCCTTATGTGAGAATTAGAGGGCAGATGATTGAAGCTGCAGCCACTGGGTGGCTCAGACACATCACTGCTTGTCTGTGTGCTGGCTCACCAGCCTGGGCTGGAGCAGCTGGTGGGATTGTAACTGTTCCACTTCATTTGGGGCATCCTCCAGCTTCTCTTAGTCTTAGGACAGATGTGTGTTTTAAGCTTTGTGATGAAGGATGCCGGCTTCTCTGGTAGAGAACTCATGCTTTCACAACTGGCAAGGGTCCATACTCTGTAGGTTCTACCTCAAGCTTGTGGGTTGTGCTTGACATTGTCTCAAATCTACTTTTCCTTCTTAACCAATTACCTACACAGATTTCATAATATTAGATTTCTGTAATAAATCACTTATACATCACATAGTGATTCTGCTTCTAAGACTGAACATAGACTGATGAATTCATTATATTAACAGATTAAAAAACAAAGTCATATGAACCTCACAATATATACAGAAAAAAATAATTTCACAAAACTGAACATCTATTTTTGTTGAAAACTCTCAACAAGGCCAGGTGTGGTAGCTCACACCTGTAATCTTAGCGCTCTGGAAAGTCTGGGTGGGAGTTTAGAAGTTTGAGACCAGCCTGAGCAAGGGTGACACCCTCACCTCTATTAAAAATAGAAAAGTTTACTGGTAGGTAGTAGAGTGCACTTGTGTTCCCAGCTACTTGAGAAGATGAGGCAGGAGGATGGCTTGAACCCAGGAGTTGGAGGTTGCTGTGAACTAGGCTGCACCATAGAGCTATTATGAGCTCTATTCTGGGCAGCAGAGTGAGACTCTGTCTCAATAAAATAATCATCTTCAGCAACTAGAAACAAAAGGCAATGCCTTCAAAACATGATAAAATATCCTTACCATGATAAAACCTACAGCTAACATCATATTTAACACTGAACGACTGAATGTTTTACCCCTTAGATCAGGACCAAGGTACAGATATCAGCTCTCACCATTCCCATTTAACTTCCTATGGAAAGTTCTAGCTGGGGAAGTAACATAAGAAAAATAAAATCAAGCAGAATTGGAAAGGAAAAATTAAACCTCCTCTGTATTCACAGATATCATCTAGGTGGAAAATCAGACAGGCTCTACACAAATGTTACTACTACTAGTAAATAAATTTTGGTGAGATGGCAACAGAATATACAAGGTCAATACCTGACAGTGAATTATGTTCCTATATTCTAGCAAAGAATAAGTAGAAGCTGAAATTTTAAAAATATGTTCTTTACAATAGAATAAAAATATACTTTGAAATAAGATAGCACAAAATTTTGAAAGACTTCTACACTGAATACAAAATATTACTAAGAGAAATAGAAAACCAAAATACAGAGAGAGATTTACTATGTTCATGGACTGGAAGACTCAGTATTATTAATAATTTTAACCCAAAGTGATCTATTGATTGAGTGCATTGCCAAGAAAATCATAGTAAGCTTGTTGTAGAAATTAATAAATGGATTCTAAAATTTGTATGAAAATTCAAAGGATATACAGTAGCCCAAACAGTCTGAAGAAGAAGATTGAGTTGGAGAACTAATGTTACCTAACTTCAACACTTCCTATAAGGCTAAGGGAATTAAAATGGTGTAGTATTACAGTACTGGCATAAAAATAAATAAATACATCAATGCAATAGAACAGAGAGTTCAGAAACAGACCCACACAACCATGACTGATTTTCAACAGCATTTTAAAGGCAATTCATTAGGAAAGAAGACTCACAGGAACGGTGGGGCTGAAACAATTAGATAGTCAAAAATTGAATAATCTTTTATCCTACCTCATGTCATATAATATAAAAGCTAAACTTTAAAACTTCTGGAAGAAAACTGAGGATAAAATATTTGTGTCTCTTTTTAGATATAACACCAAAAGTAAGATTCCTTGAAATGAAAACTTGAAACACAGGACTTCATGAAAAGTAAGAATGTTTTTACTTTGAAAGAGAATAAACCACAAGGTACAGACTAAAAAGAAAAAATCTCACATCTCATTTCTGATAAAAGACTTGAATCCATAATATTTTTTTTAATTTCCAAAACTCAAAATAAAAATACAAAACCCCAATAAAAATGGTCCAAATATTTTTATAGACAAGTCAACAAAAAAGATATATGGGTGACAATTAAGTATATGAAAAAAAAACTGCTGCATACATTTCATCATTGGGGAGATGATGTAACCACAGTAAGTTATTATTGTATACTTATTGCGATGTCCAAAATAAAAGAAACACCATATGAAGAAATTGAGATTTCTGTACATGCCAGTGGGAAAGTGAAATAATTACAACCACTTTGGAAAACAGTTATGATTTTGTGATATGCTAAACATACATTCATGGTGTGATCCAGCTATTTCACCCCAGGAAAATGAAAGCATACATCCATACAAAAACTTTTCTTCAAATGGCAGCTTTATTTGTAATAGCCAATAAATAGGGGAAAAAATCCATTTGTTCATCAACATGTGACTGGATAAGCACATTGTGGTATGTCCATTCAATTGGAAAGTACCTAGCAATAAAACAGAATGAACTATTGATACATAAAAGAACACGAATAATCCAAAAAAAATCATGTTAAGTGATAGAAGCCAGAAAAAGAATATATATTCTATTATCCCATGTATTATAAGTTTTGGAAAATACAAAGTGATTTATATACAGCAGAGTAGTGATTGCCTGGGAATGGAACAGCAAGGAGAAAGATGTGCGGATTACAAAAGATCGTGCAAAAACTTTTAGGAGTTGTAGATACACCCATTATCTAGATTTTGGGGATGGGCCCTTGGGCATATTCATATGTCAAAACTCATCAGATTGTTAAGGGCATCCATTTCATTCTGTATCAGTTATACCTCAATAGATCAGATTTTAATTAAAATAATTTGTCTATAATAATAGCATCTTAAAATTAGGGTTTCCTTTATTGTAGAAATTGTTATCCGTGCTTCATGGGTATTATGGTAAGTCTTATAACTCCACTGAAGTAAGAGGCTACAATCCTTGTAATCCTTCTTTTCTATTTTTTCTCTTTAATCCTTATTTTCTAGATGATTAAAAAGTGAAACATAGATAAATTAGCTTAATTTTCCCAAAGTCACACTTTCAGTTAGCACCGCTGAGGTTTCACACCAGAAATTGGGTTACATAGTCCATGTACTTGTTCACTATGCTGCTCTACTCCCTGAAATAGATTGAGTTGCTGTGCTGAAATTAAGTCATCACCTGTAAGGTGAATAAGGTCCTAATTGCTACATGGTATCCTTAAAGTCACTGCAGAGAGGGAAAATGGGAAATTGTAGCTAAGTGTACTTTTATTTACAAAATATTCATTAAAACATTTAACAAAATACTAACAAAGTATATTCTATGGGTTGGCCACCTCTTTGTAAAATGTTGTAATAAATATTTTTTCAATAAAGGTACATTTAGCTACAATTTCCCATTTTCCCCATACATGGGTATTTTAAAGGCAACTTTTGGGACACTGTACTGCATTTGTTTTTTGAATTCAGCAAACCTGCGTTATGACATCTCTGTCAAATCTTCTTCTATCCTCTCTGCTAAAATATTTTGCTATTCCAGTGCAGTGACATTATTTTTGTTTTGCATGGAATCAATTCAAACTATGAAGCTCACAGTTGTTCTTTTCTAATTGATGTGAAACAATTAGCTTTGTACTATATGGCAATCACAGCAATGATAAAGAAAATGGCAGTCACAAACTCGGAAATTGCCAACGTTCTTTGATTATGATATAGCATCCAGATGATCTGGGATATGTTCTCTGCTAACTTTTATTGTTATTGGTAAACCAAAACCAATTTTTAAAAAATTTGGTTAGAGAACTTGAGAGATTCCAGGGGTATCCAGACGTCTATTTAACTTGGCTGTAGAAACATTGAACTAGAAAAGAGCTGCACAAGTTTATTTTTAATCCCTCACCTTGTACCTTGGCAGCCGGGTGTAGCTTTCTTCAGTTCCAGTTAAGTAATCACATTTAAACGTTCTGCCTCGATCCATAGGCCTTTCAAAATCTCAGCTGCACTTCAGTACCTTCATCTATTAAATTAAGATTATAGTGTCTTGCTGCATAGATGTTTTCAATAGACATTAGTATATTTTTAAAAGTTTTTTCACATACGTTTTAATTTGTGTGCAGAAAAAGCATTTCTTTCTTAAACTGACCTTGCGTTCTGTAACACTAATTTGTGCTGTATGGATGATCACCTCCACAATTTACCAGCTGTATCCTCTGGGGCAAGTCATTAAACATCTATCAACTTTGTATTCTTCGTGATTAAAGTGGGTATAAGAACAGATACACTTCATAATATTGTTGGGAGAATTTACTGAGTTAAACCTCTGAAGCTATTAGAGTAGCCCGTGGCCATGTAAAGAACCAATGAGTATTACTTCCAATGAAGGTTGATATTTTTCAGGGACCAGGATCAAGGAAAGGAATGCTTTTCTTTTCAATGAGCCACATTTTCTCTTTGTTTTCCCAAATCACCCTTTCCATATCACACCTAATAAACAATCCCTTTAGAAATAGAAATTGGTTACAGTGTACAAAACTTAATTTGTTATTCTAAATTAAAAAAAAACTTGATAGAATATTGGAAGATTCTTTTTAAGATTAATAAAAAAATGCTTCTTTTTTTTTTTACTTTATTTTTTATTTTGGGGGATTCATTGAGGGTACAAGAAACCAGGTCTCACTGATTGCATTTGTTAGGTGAAGTCCCTCTTACAATCGTGTCTTGCCCCCAAAAGTTGTGGCACACACCAAGACGCCACCCCCCTCCTTCCTTCCCTCTCTCTGCTCTCCCCTTCCCCTCCCCTCACCATGTCATTAATTGTGCTCATATGAAAATTGAGCACATAAGATTCATGCTTCTCCATTCTTGTGATGCTTTACTAAGAATAATGTGTTCCACTCCTCTTCTTCTTCCTCTTCCTCCTCCTCCTCCTTCTTCTTCCTTCGTCTTCGTCTTCCTCTTCGTCTTCGTCTTCGTCTTGCTCAGGCTGGTTTGAACTCCTGAGCTCAAGCAATCTACCTACATAGGCCTCTCAGAGCGCTAGGATTATAGGCATAAGCCACCACACCTGGCCTATTTTATAAATATTAACGAAATGATTACTCTCTCAGCCCGCTGGTTCTGCTATAATAAAATACCACAGACTTGGTAATTTCCAAACTATAGAAATTTAATTTTCACAGTTCTAGAAGCTGAGAAGTGTAAGCTGAGAAGCACTGGCTTTTTTTTTTTTATCTCCGCCTGGCAGAAGACAGAAGGAGAAAAGGGAAGAACTCAGCATGATGCCTCTTTTTATAAGAACCTTATAAGAACCGTACTCCCATTCACAAGGGAGGAGCGTCCTCAGGATCTCACCAGCTGTTAAATGCCCACATTGATATTAACATCACATTGGCCCTGAAGTTTCATCATCTGAATTTTGGAGAGGACCTATTCGAACCATAGCATTTACTGTGTATCAAGTAATAACTTTACAAATATTAATTTTTTTAGGCCTCATAAGCTAAGGACCATTATTATCCTCTATTTAGAGGTCAGGGATGGGATGGAACTTGCCCAAGGGTACTAGGCTAGAAAGTGGCAGAGCTTTGCACAGCAATAGTTATACACATTATCACAACAGTACTGTAAGTACAAGTGGAGAAATTCTACAGTTTAAACTGAAATGTGAGCAGTCACAGATGGAGAACTCTACATCAACAGTCTATCAGCTGTAACACTGAAACCAAGTGACTTTGATTAATCTATGGTCCACAATATGCATGGTAGATGAGACAACAATGTAGGAAAATAGTTCATTGAAGGAGGAGTACCTGGCTCGGTGCCTGTGGCTCAAGTGGCTAATGCGCCAGCCACATACACCTGAGCTGTTGGGTTCTAATCCAGCCCGGGCCCACCAAACAACAATGATGGCTGCAACCAAAAAATAGCCGGGCATTGTGGCAGATGCCTGTGGTCCCCGCTATTTGGGAGGCAGAGGCAGGAGACTCGCTTGAGCCCAGGAGTTGGAGGTTGCTGTGAGCTGTGATGCAACAGCACTCACCCAGGGGGACAACTTGAGGCTCTGTCTCAAAAAAAAAAGAGGAGTAACTGAATCTGAGACAATGAGGCACTCTTGGATAGTGTTTACATATACATACACACACAGACACATGCACACACACACATACACACAACAGTTAACAATATTAAAAACAAAAGTTCTTGCAATGAGATAACTATATAGAGAACGTTTCCTTAAAATTTCTAATTTCTTTGCCATTAGTCCTCTTTAATCTTAACGTCTGAAGTTAAAATATCCCCTCAGATGTCGTTTGCGGGTAGAAATTAAGACCACATTATTCCTACAAAACGGGGATTCTGTTTTCCTTTCATTCCACGCCTTGGAATAATATTTCACCTTTGGGTCCAGAACCCTTCAGATCCAGGAAAGTGGACCATTTGGGGTTTGTGTGAATGCTAAGTAGGATCTTGGGTTAATGCAGGAAAGAATTCAAGAGCAAGCAGGGTAAAGGGGAAGTAAGTTTATTAAAATAAGAAAAGAAAAAATAAAACAAGAAAAGAGAAAAATGGGGGTCTCCCCTGTAGACAGGTCAGTCGCCATCTCTCTGGGAGTAGCCTCTTGTGAGTTTGTGGGGGTCTTGCATCTTCTGTTTAATTTCATATTAAGTGTAGAGAGGAGTATTTATAAGATTGCTGGGAAAGGGTGGGGAGTTCTTAGCAGCAGAGTTACTACTCCTCTTTTATAACCATTTGTGGTAACTTTAGGGAGTTTTGACATATATAAACTGTCATGGTGCTGGTAGGAATTTCTTTTCGTGTGCTAATACATTGTGATCAGAGTGTACATCTGGCTTCTAGCTGGTCTGGTCATCCCCTGTTTTACCAGAGACCTTGGTTAGCATCTCATGGCTCTTTTTGATCAGCAAAGGTTATTACTTCTACTTCTAACCCCTAGAGCTGTTTCCGCCTCTTCTATCCCACTGCTACTGCTTTAGTGCAAGGCATAAACAACCGAGGCTCCTCCTGGCCCTAACAAGAGAGGACTCTTGAATCCCTGGCCCCTGAAGTGACAGGCTGCTCTCTGTCCAGGACCCTGACTATGCTTCTTGAACATAAAATGAAATAAATTCAGATAATGAGACCAGAATTTCACAGAGAAAGATTCATTATTGATGACGCTTTCCAATTTGCATGTAATTCGCAGTAATTTTAACCATATAAAATTAGCATTTAATTACTCTTCAATATTTTCCTTTTTTGGCTTCTTTTAGGAAGGGCCACTAATTAAGGTAAGAATTTGAATCTGTTTCTGCTGAATAAGGGAAACTGACTTTGATCTTTATGGAAAAATTAAGCATTCAAAGAAATCCACTAATCAGCATTAATTCAGGTTCTCCGTGGTGGTATTTAGTTTCAAATGTTTAGCGTTGTTGTCCCTTTGCTAAACTTTCTTTTACACTGTTCTCAGTAAAGATTTAAATTATGCAAAATTTCTTATTTATTCCCTTTTTCTTTGCTGACCATAGGAAAACACAGCCAATTGTCCAAGAGTTCCCTGGGGTTAATAGGAGGGCAAATGGTGCAAAAGTAGCAAGTATAACCTCTCTCTCTTTGATACTGTAGAAATTAGGATTTGGAATGTATTAATGGAAGCGGAAAGTGGAGAATAAAGGCGGGAAAACAGTGAGTGGTAACTCTGAAGTTTAATTCAATGGTCAGTACTAAAAATAACTTTTCTACTTTTCGGTAGGCACAGAGTGAATGATGAAATCTCTCTCTGTTTTAGTCCTTCACTAATGGTTCTGAGTGTTTACTACTGAATTAGGATTGGACTGAGTTCTGCTCAAAACAATAATAAATGAGCTCCCTGTTTAATCTCCCCTTAGAATATTAGCATTACAAATATATACATATAATGTACAAATGTGTGTATATATATACCAGTATATGTACTAAATGTATATATAATATGTACATGCACTTATATATAAGTACATATATTTTTATATAAAATATACATTTTATGCACATATACTTACAATATGTGGAAAAATGATGCCACATTAGTTACCCCCATCTCTAGACCACCTAAAGAACTGGAGGTGGAAGTATTGTAGACTTTATATTTACATGTTTTATTTAAAACGTTTTGAATGCTCAACTTCTTCCCAGTTCTCTGCTGTCTGTTCTTAGAAGAGCACAAAAGTTCAATACGATTTTTCTCTCAAAGAGTGTGTTAAAACTCAGACACGCATTTTTAAAAAGTACCAGTAAGCAGAGCCAACCATCTATGATTCTAAAATATGATTGTGGTGGGAAAGGAAAAGTAGAAAAATCAGACTAGTTAGAACAGCCTTTATGAAAAGGATGGATTTGAAACAAATGTAGGACTTAGCCAAGTATTCAGATGACAGAAAAGATAAGTGACAACAGGTGAGGCTTTAGTCTTAAAACTAGACAGAAGGAGGGGGAGAAGAAATGACATTTATTGAGCACCATGTAGCAGACATTTGCCTTCAGTTTCCATTTGACACAACAAACCAACGAGATAACATCATCGTAGAGTGTGAGGATACAGCATAGAGTATTGATTGGAATATAGAATAGGGACTGTGAGCAGATTGCCAGGATTGAATTTCCTCATCTGTAAATGTGGAAAACCATCAATGCTACCTGCTTCACTTATGAAGTTTAAATAAAATAATACATGCAAATTAATTTGAACAGTGTTCATTCTCACTCAGCTAATGGGTGGTCTGTAGGGGGGAAGGGGCACAGAAAGACAGAGGGAGTGTACGTCCCCCGAAGAGTGTTCCTCAAAGTGGTCCGTTCTACCTACATTGTTATCACTCTGGTAATTTTTTTTTAAAGTCTTATTTTACTGTTCACGATGACAAACCCATCCCACGGATTTATCTTCCTCCCTCTCCACTCTCTCTAAAATAAGAAGATGAATTTTTAATAGCTTCTCTTTCTTAAAACAATGGAGATTAAAATATGGGAAGCTGCCAGCCATTAGGAGGTTCTAAACAGATGGAAAAGCAAAGCAGGTGACTGCTAATGGATACTCATAACGCTTGACAGGGTAACAAGGAAAGAGCCTTCCGCAGAAGGGCGTCTGCCTATTCTGGAAACCCAGAAACTCCACGCTCAGTGGAGATTCAGAGTGAACCATGGCTTATTTGAAATACACTCTATGGAGAACACTAAGGAGATCTCGCAAAGAACTAAAAAGTAGACCTTCCATTCCACCCAGCAATTCCACTGCTAGGTATTTACCCAAAGGAGAAAAAAAAAAAAAAAAGGTCGTTTTACCAAAAAGACACTTGGCTCTTGAATATTTAATACAGCATATTCACAATTGCAAAGATGTGGAATCAACCCAAGTGTTCAGCAATTCATGAGTAAATTAATAAAATGTGGTCTACATTCACCTTGGAGTACTACTCAACCATTCAAAAAACAGCAAATTAATACTTTTTCCAAGAATCTGGATGGAACTGGAGACCAAGTGAAACATTTGAAGTTTGTGTACCAGTAGACCCCTTCATCTGCCTTTGCTGTCCCTAAACCCAAACTAGGCAGGTAGCTACTGTCACTCTAAGCAATCAAATTAAGATTTTCTTTTTCTTAATAAATTGAACAAATCCATTTGAACATTTGGGACAGAGTTCCTAAGCATGGTAGCACAGGGAAAATGAGGGCTGAAATTCTGCCTCTGTCTTGCTTGTCAAACATTACAATCCTGACATGAAGGGTGAACACAGGAGGAAGGGGTGCACTGCATTAGCCCAGAGGTATTTTTCTTTTTGAATTAATCTAGTGGAGACTCCTTTTCCTATTTAGTTTTTCCAGCATTGCTGCAGTTTTCTTTTCTTTTCTTTTTTTTTTTTTGCAGTTTTTGGCCAGGGCCGTGTTTGAACCCGCCACCTCCAGCATATGGGGCCGGCACCCTATTCCTTTAAGCCACAGGCACCGCCCCAAGTTGGTGCATTTTTCTATCTTGTCTGCTCAGAGAGGACACCACTTTCTAGTTTCGACAGTGATACAGTGTAGTTGAGCAGTAATATGTGGTCGGTTGGAGACCGAAGACAGCCACGTGTTCGCATCTGGGGACCTCCACCACTTTTCCCCCATAACTAAGAGGAGTGGATAATTGGAAGATGTTCTGTTTCTGCATTGAATAATAATACCATAAACAAAAATCAGCAAAATGTGGCCCTAGGCCAAATTCTATACACCGCCTAAGCATTTTGCAGACTGTGAGCAAAAAATGCTTTTTATGCCTTCTAATGTTTGATAAAAAGATAAAAGAGGATTAATATCAAATTTCAATGTCCAGAAAGTTTTATTTGTATTTCAAATTGTATATGAAAACAGTACAATGTACCCCATGTTTGCATTAATGTATACAGCTATCAATTAATAAAAATAAATAAATAAATAAATAAATAAATAAGAAGCATAGACACCCTTATTCATTTACATATTGATGCTGCTTTTACAGCATAATGGCAGAGGTGAGTAGTTGTAATGGACAGCATTATAATCCAGAATGCCTAAAATACTTACTGTGCTTACCATAAACATGTCCTTTATCCCTGTTATAAAGCATTTATCAAAATTTTTCCTTTTTCTTAGGAGTTGGACAGAATAGATTGGAAGTTTAACATGTTATTACAGATTTCAGACTGTAGCTACCCTGCCCCCTTTTCTGTTGCTTGCTCTCTTTTGAGCCAGTGAGTGCCCAGCATCTTGTATTTCGCATTGTGTTTGCATTGCCTATGGTTTCCATCTTTGATAAAAGGCTGGAAGTTGGACGGCACAAGCAAAATCCACGTTCACGCTCTTGTTGTTGGAGTAAACCAGTACCAAATGGGGATTGTGAAATGGGCAGACTGAATTTGGGCTATGTATGAGGAGTAAGTAGGTTAAGACAAAGCTTTCAGCCCTATTTTCCGGATCCAGAGTTCTCTCTATAAACAGTCCAGAAACAATATTTAAGAATTGTCACCTTTTATAACTGTGCGTGTGTGAGTGCCCGCACGTGTGCCAGCCTGAACCTATGCAACTATATTTTATTCATATATTTTCTGTGGTAACAGGTTTAAACTGAACCTCACCCACTGTCATCCTCTGTGTTCCTACAAAATGACTTTGTAATATGTTCCTTAAAACATGTATCTATGATCTCTATAATGAATTCAGGAATTCAACCTTCAGGTCACGAAGTTGAGACATGAGCTGGGTCTAAAGAGAGAAGAAAACTGTGAGAGAAACCCTTGGAGATAACAAGGGCTCATCCAAAGGACAGCAGGTGCGGTGTCATGGTCAGCCCCTAACATGTGATAGGGATGCCCCAAAAGAAGCACCACCGATCACTGACATTTGGGGAGTGAGGCAGAACTTTGTAGTCTTTTAAGGCTTTCATTTTGCCCTAAAATACCTGCAGTACCACACACTGCCCTAAAATACCTGCAGTACCACACACTTCATTGGGGAATTTAAATGTGCCTTCAGTGTGTTTTGATATAAGCACATGCAGGATCCAGAAGCACCTGCTCTACAGCATGGAAAGTGAAATTCAAAGAAACAGAGTGGAATACCAATCTGCAACTTTCTCATTCCAGAATTTTCCATGCAATGCTTCCTACACTACTTAGACATGAGGAAATCTCAGCAGGCTTTGGGATTCAGACAAGCAGATTTGATTTGCAAGGTCTGGTGCTTATAGTACAATTCTAAAGGTAAATGAAAATTATTAATGATTATCACATCCATGCCTACTACCAAGCATGGATTTTAATGCCATTCTTTTAAGAGGGCAACAATTGTATTCTCATTATTCTCATTCAGGAGAAAACATATCCTGAGGAAACATAACGAAAATCTACTTAAGAATGGTTGGCATTGTCTCCCAAACACGACTAGGAGGACTGCCACTTTATTTACCTTCAAAAAGACAAAGACAAAACTCCTGAAAGCAAATTGGTCCTTGCAATGCAAGGACCAAACTCCAGTAGAGGAGATAATATACATAATATGGGATGAATTCGTGAGAAGATAATGTTGTGTCAAATTAAAGTTATTATAATTGTAATCATGTACAATTAGGAAGACATCCACTACATTTTACTCATGTGTTGGTGCTGGCTCTTGACAAAATTTAACACCAACACTACATGATGGCAATTACGAAAATGAACATTTAATTCACTGTTAGACGTACAATTGCAGTGAAGCAATTCTATGAACAACAATTCTATTAACCCTAGTAGCATACTAAAGTCTATATACTTTCCCTTAGAAATACTATTTTTAAATTTAGCAACATAAAGATACTTAGAATTGTGGAATAAGAGATGTTTTAAAATATGTATTAGTCTGCTTGGTCTACTCTATACCATAACAAATGATCATAGACTGGGTGCCTGAAACAAAGGAAAATTATAGAAAATATTTTCTTTTGTTTTCTGATTACATGTATGTATTTAACAAAACAGTTTTACACAGAAAGCTAAGAGCACTTTTCTTCAGACTTTCCAGAAGGCCTTGGCCTTGAAAAACACGAACTTTCCATCAACATTCATATCATAGCACATCCAAACTAACTCCTAAATAGATACACTATGCTTTGTTTAGAATCTAAAGGCTTAATGACAATCATCAGAAGAGGAAAAAGAGCAGGTAAGTTTAATTTACGTAAGTGATCAAAAAATGAATTCAGTGATTAGTAAATAGAATTTAATAAGGTCTCATGAGCCCTGAAGGAGGTAGTGCCGGGGTTTGCAGGGGTAATCACTATGTCTGAATCATTTCCTGTTCAGAACTTCTGCGACTACAGGGTCACGAAATCATCAGTCCCCTTTCTGCCAGACTGGGTGCTGCTAATCTCCTTAACTCAGTAGCCAAGACTTTTAAGATCTGTAAAAACAATCACAAAATTGAGGTGTGTGCTCGTCTTTCTAGCTTCTGGGTAGACTTCTTTTACTAAAGTAGCCAGTTCTTTCAAGGTTGCATCCATCCAAGTGTAGATCTAAAGCTTGCTTGGTGGAACATTCCTGCGGGAGAACTAGTCCATGGGGCATGATTGGTGGTAAAGCCCCGGAGCGGCAGCAGGCAAATCTTCTCACCATCCTTCTTAATTTTCTCTTAGGTAATGCAAAATTCCACGGCCGTCTTCATCTTACGGCCTGTAAGACACTCAGAAAATAATTTCAATAATAATAATAACAATTACAACAATAATAATAATCCACAGTACTAGAGCCTTCAAGTCCACAAGATGTTAGAAGAGTTGCTTTCTGGTGAGGTCTCCCTTGCTGGCTTGCAGACTGCCGCCTTCTACTGCCTTAAGTTCTCACATGACCTTTGCTCTGAGAGAGAACACCAGTCTACTGGATTAAGGGAAGACCCTATGACCTCATTTAATTTTAATTACCTCCTCAAAGGTCATGTCTCCATAGTCACCTTGGTGATTAGTGCTTCCACATGTATTTGGGGGTAACAAAATTCAGTGTATAAGAACATGTATAAATAGCATGTTCCCCTTTTCACTCCTTTAAAAAAAAATACCAAAAATGCAGTATTAGTTTAAATATCCCTATTTTTTGCCCTATTAATAAGCTAAAAAAGACCTAATGGAAGTATTTTTATTCTTTTATAGCATAAGCGGTCCTTTTGAATACTCTGGGGATAATGATAACTTAAAGTGGTATGTGTGGATTGGGAGACATTTTCACAAATAGCTTTCTAACAGAAAGCAGATAATGCACTTGTCTTAATCTGTTCAGGATTCTATAAGAAAATACCACAAACTAGGTATCCTATAAAACATAGAAATTTATTTCTAACAGTTATGGGGACTAACAAGTCCAAAGTCAAGATGGCAGCAGATTTCGTGTCTGTTGAAGACCTGCTTTCTAAATCATAGATGACAGCTTCTTGCTGTGCCCTTAAGTAGTGAGAGAGAAAAAGTGACTCAGAAGGGGCTCTTTATAGGGGCATGAATTTTATTCATAAGTGACCAAATCACCTCCCAAAGGTTCCACATTCTAATATTGTTGCGTTGGTGATTAGGTTTCAGCATATGAGCTCTGTGGGGAGAGATTTCAGACTATAACAGCAACCTCTGAAAACATACTGCGCTTAATATACACAATTTATTTCCATGATACTCTTACTTCAAAACTATAGTGTAATAAATAAAATTAAACATTTGCATTCTCCTTCATTGAGATACACAATTTTCTTTAATTTTTGATATTCTTATTATTCTTAAATTTAAGAAGACCACATTCAAATTTCAAAAGCAATAGGTAACAATACTTGAAGCTAGATTTTTTTCCATTTATTTTTTATTTGTATACCATATATTCATGGAGCACAAATGCCACATTGGTATGTCCCATTGTGGTGAAGTCAGGGACTTCAAAGCATAATCACTGAAGCAACTCACATTGTGCCAATCAAGCCGCAGCCCATTATCCACCCAACTCCACCCCTCTCCCCTTCAATCCTCCAATCTCCATCCTTCCACACTCTGCTTCCATATACACACATCATTTAGCTCCCACTTACAAGTGAGAACATGCAATATATATCTTTTTGAATTGTTTCACTTAATACAATGTCTTTCAGTGCCACATGGGTTGCAACAAAATGCATAATTCATTCTTTTTTATTGATGAATAGTATTCCATGATACATATTTACCACATTTTCTTTCTCCAATCCTCTGTTGATAAACACTTCGAGAACATTCCATATTTCTGCAATTGTGAATATAGTGTGCCCATCACCAAAGGAATGTTTATTGTAGCTGTTAGGTAGTTTTTACCCTTATGATTATTATACTATTTTATTTTAATAATTTAATTATTTTATTTTATTTTGCTTTATGGTAGTTCTATTTTTAGTTCTTTAAGAAATCTCCACACTCTTTTCCATGGCAGTAGCACTAATTTACATTCGCACTAACAATGTAAAGAGTTCCATTTTCTCTATATCTTTGCCAACATATGTTATTTTTTATCTTTGTAATAATAGTCATTTGATTGCTATAAGATCTCATTGTGGTTTTAATTTGCATTTCTCTAATTAGTGATAGTGAGCATTTTTTCATTTGCTTGTTGGCTATTTGTCTTCTTTTGAAAAATGTCTACTTATAATCATAGCCCACTTTTTAATGCAATTATTTGATTTGTTGTTGTTGTTGTTGAGTTCCTTGTAAATTCTTGTTATTAGTTATTTAGATTTTCCTGAGGTTTTCTTCTAGTATTTTTATAGTTTCTGGTCTTATATCAAAGTCTTTAATTTATGGTGAAAAATAAGGGTCAGTTATTTTTCTGCATACAGAAATTAAAATTTTTCAGCACAATTTATTGAATAGGGTGTCCTTTCTCCAACATATGGCCCTTTTGACTTTGTCAAAGATGAGTTGGATATAAGTATACAGTTTATTTCTGGGTTCTCTGTTCTAGTTCATTGGTGTACATGTCTACTGTTATACCATATCATGCTGCTTGGGTTGCTGTGGTCTCATAGTATGATTTAACGTTAGTACAATTTACAGTAGGAGGCAATGTGATGCCACCTAGTTTGTTCTTGTTATTCTAGTTTGCTTTGATTATTCAGGCTCTTTCCTGGTTCCATATAAACTATAAGATTTTTTTTTCCGATTCTGTGAAAAATAACTTTGTTACTTTGATGGGCATTGCACTGAACCTGTAAATTGCTTCGAGCAGTAAGGTCATTTTAACAATATTAATTCTTCTGATCCATGAGCATAGGATGGTTTCCCTTTTATTTATGTCATCTATGACTTGTTTCATCCGTGTTTTGTTGTTTTCCATATAGAGATCTTTCACCTTTTGCTTAAATACTTTCCTAGACTCTTTTTGAAGCTATTATAAATGGGATTGCCTTCTTGATATGGTTATCTATTAGATTGTTACTGGTGTACTAAAATGCTACTGGCTTATATGTTGCTTTTGCATCCTGAAATGTTAATGAATTCATTTATCAAATTTAAGAGGGTTTTTTTGGTGGACTCATTCGAATTTTATAGATATAAGATCATATTATAGGCAAACATAGATGACTTGATTTCCTCTTTTTTTTTTTTTTTGCATCTGCTTAATTGCTCTGGCTGGGACTTCTAGTATTATGTTCAATACAAGTAGTGAAAATGAGCATCCTTCTTTTATTCCAGTTCTTAGGGAGAAAATGTTAAAAATGTCCTTATTAAGTATGATGTTGGCTGTGGGTTTGTTGTATACAGCCTTTATTATTTTGAGGTATGCTCCTTTAGCTTAGATTTTAAGGATTTTTGTCATGAAAGGATGCTGAATTTTATCAAATGTTTTTCTCCATAAATTAAGGTGATAATATAGCTTTCATCCTTCATTCTGTTTATATGATATATCACATTTATTTACTTTTTCATATGTTGAATCATCTTGCATCCTTAATGTAAAAATGTACTGTACTTAATCATGGCATATTACAACTGTAATGTGCTATTAGATTGGATTTGCTAATATTTTACTGGGGATATTTATATCTATGTTCATCAGGGATATTGGTCTGTAGTTTTCTTTATTTGTTGTGTCTTTGGTGGGTTTTGGTATCAGGGTGATACTGGCCTCATAGAATGAGATGAGGAGAATTTCCTCCTCCTTAACATTTCAGAACAGTTTCAGGAAGATTGCTATTAGTTTCTCTGGTTCTGGGCTTTCTTTTATTGGGAAATTTTTTTATTACCAATATAATCTTGTTATTCATCTTAGTCTGTTCAGGCATTGTATTTCTTCCTGATTCAATCTCAGGAGGTTGCATGTTTCCTGGAATTTATTCATTTCCTATAGGTTTTATAGTTGTGAACAAATAGTTGTTCATTTGGTTTCTGAAGGTCTTTTACATTTTGTGGTATCAGGTGTAACGTCTCCTTTTCCATATCTGAATCTCTTCATGTCTTCTCTCTTTTCTTGGTTAGTCCAGGTAGTGGTTTATCGATTTTGTTTACCTTTTTTATAAACTAATTTTCATTTTGTTCTTCCTTTATTTTGCTCTTTCGTTCCGGTTTAAGTTCTGCTCTGATCTTTGTTTTTTCTTTCCTTCTACTCAATTTAAGTTTGAGTTTTTCTTGCTTTTCTAATTTATTGAGATGTAACAGTAGGTTGTTAATTTGTGATGTTTCTCTTTTTTGATGTAGGTATTTAATGTGATAAATTTCCCTCTTAGGACAGCTTTTGATGTATGTTTTGTTTTGATTTTCATACATTTCAACTTTGTTTTTTAGATGGCATCTCACTTTGTTGTCCTCGGTAGAGCTGTGGTGTCATAGCTCACAGCAACCTCAAATTCTTGGGCTCAAGTGATCTTCTTGCATCAGCCAGCCAAATAGCTGTGACTACAGGCACTTGCTGCAACACCAGGCTATTTTTTAGAGACAGGATCATGATCTTGTTTTTGCTCAGATTGGTCTCGAACTTCTGAGCTCAGATAATCTACCCCCCTCAGCCTCCCAAAGTGCTGGAATGACCAGTGGGAGCCACCACACCCTGTCTCAAAAAATTTTAATTTGTGCATTAACTCTGTCATCATCCAGGAGCTTATTGTTTTATTTCCACATGTTTGCATTGTTTCTAAAACTCCTCTTGCTACTGATTTCTAACAATCTTCCATTGTGGTCTGACAAGATATTTGATAAGACCTCAATTTTTAAAAATTTGTGAAGACTTGTTTTGTGGCGTACCATATGATCTACCTTAGAGGATGACCCATGTTCTTGTGACAAAATTGTATATCCTGTAGTTGTTGGGTATAGTGTTCTATAAATGTCTGTTAGGTCCATTTAGTCTAATAGAATATTATAAAATAGCGATAATTTTGTGTGAGACTTCAATGAGTTAATATACATGTATAAATTACTTACAATAGTTTCTTACACAATTCTTACAAGTATATGCACAATAATAACATATTATTTAATTATTGGATGAAATAGTTTATAAACAGCCTGATGTTCATGACCTTAGCACTGTTATAGTAGCCAGAAGACCTGAGCTGGTAGATTTATTTATTCTTTCATTTGATCATTCTTCAGTATCTGGGCACCCAACATACGTCGTAAGTGTGCTCAGTGCAGGTGATGTAAGAGTACACCAATCAAACTGATATCTTCTTAACAAAGCTTAAGAAATTTCTAATAAGAAATTTATCAAATATGACAGTAAGATGTGATTTCTGTTATCGTCTGTGAGGTGGGCTATAGTAGTCAATTTTATGCATCAACTTGACTAGGCTGTGGAGTACCCAGATGTCTGGTCAGACATTTTGAGTTTTCTTGTGAGGGAATTTTTGGATACAAGTTGACCAAAGAGAGAGGGAATCAGTCTCTTTCACGGTAGGCCCCTCCTCTTTTGTTTCTGGATGAGCACTGCTTACATGGCTCTTTCTTTTTCTCATTATCTCTGTTGATAAATTTACTTTTTAGACATTTTTGTTTCTTAAAGTCTTTAGTCATGTTGGAATATTAGGCTACATCCTTACTTTTCACTAGACAAAAGCTTTCAAAAATCCATTTAAATTATTGTCCTTTTACAAGTTAATTTTCCATCTTTTATTATTAATAATAAGAGGTATCAATTATTGAGTACTTACTATCTATCTGTTGGGGACATTCAAAGAACCTTATATACTTGATCTCATTTGATACTTACAAAACCTAAATTAAGACAGTTTTACTATCCCTATATTCAGATGAGAAAGTCAAGGCTTAGGGAGCTCAGTGTCATGTCTCAAGGTCACCTAGCTATTGATAGTAATCAGCAGAGCCTGGGTGGAAACCAGTTGCACTATTTAACTTTGGTGTCCATTCTCCCAACAATCACAGTTTATTTCTTTAAAAGCTGGAGTTATTTCTAAGCTTAACACTCTCTGTTTTCAATTTTAACTAATTATAGCTAAACATATGAAAAACTTCTATAGGATATCAACAAGGAAAAGGCACCGTGATGCATTGAGTTCCTTACACTGGTAAACCAGTCAAGTTAAAAGACCCTCTGTGTAGTCTTGGTGTGGATAAAATCATGTATATACATACATATATCAGTTTTATTCTTGCAATTGACTAAAACCCAAGCAAAATTAACCTGAATGATGTGTTGCATGATGATTTAGCAAATATATCTGAACTCATGTCAGCATATAATTTAATGCCTAAATTAATATGCTCCTTCCTGAGACTTCATCATGAGCAACTAAAACATAGTAATGTGTGCATGGAATTTTGTTTTATTTCAAAATATTATAGGGGTACAAGTGTTTTTGGTTACATGTATTGATTTTGTTACGCTTGTATCACGGTTGTAAGCGTGCCCCTCCCCCAGAGAGTGATCGTGGCACCCAGTAGGTAGGTTTGTGCCCAGCTCTACCTGTAGCCTTCCTCCTGCTTCATTTCTGCTAAGTTTTACTTCCTTCTGCACACATGTGAGCTCATAGGCTATTCCAGTTTAATAGCAAGTACATGTAATGTTTATTTTTCCATTATTTAGATACTTCACTTAGGATAATGGTCTAATTAAATTCAGTTCAACAAAAATGTACTCAGGGCTAACAATGGGCAAAGCATTATGCTGGGAACAATGGAAAATCTTCAATGTTTAAGGATAAGACAATATCTTACATTGTGATTTCTTATTCTCATTTCTAGTCACAAAGGTATTTTATTATTTTCTAAGGGAGTTTCCCGTTGTTTTTCCCCTACTTGTTTTGTGGCCCACCGTAAATGAGAGACGAGTTCCTTCATAAACCATATTTTTATTGCCTCGCACCTGGGCAAAGAGAGAAGGCAGGAGAATAGAAGTTTTCTGTATCAAACTAAAATTTTAATAGCACCTAGAACGCCATCATCATAAAAAATAATTTACTGCGGTATTGATATTAACATTTATTTTCTTAGCATTTTATTTGACCGAAAGATCATTACAGTGACTAAGAGGCTCTCCCCATTCTAAATATCACAAATGCCTGACAAATTTCCTCCTCTATTCTGAGACCTTTCTGAGATATGTACAATTATCTCTCAGAATTAATGGTGCCTATAGGATACTTGGGGCACCACCTGCTCCCAAGGGCAAAGGGAACAACCAGTAGGAATAAGAACAAGGTTAGAATAAACTTAACAGAAAGCAGGACTTATGAAATAAGTGTCTCCCTTCTAACATCCACTAATCTTTTTACTGACGCAAGTTAATATAAGTTTCTGGAATGTAGACTAGAAGATTTCCTTATGCTTCTCAGCACGTCACATTGTACTCAAGGCATATGTCCGACAGACATTAAATGAAAATTGCCTGGTACAATGATTGATTCTGTGTGCCCTTACTATGGCCTCAATCTTCCATATTCAATTTACACTGATCGGATGTTAATTAAAAATGAAAACGCAACTCTTTTGAGGAAGGTATGCAGAGAATGAGGAGAGGAAGGAGAATTAGGAAAGTCTTTTTACCACCACAGTGAATCTAGATTGGAGAGAGGAAAAAAAAGAATGTCTTTCTGTATCAGCTTGTATTTTTGTAATTGTAACAATCACTTTCAAGAACTGTCTGGATATTAAAGTGGTAAAACTAAAATCAATCTAATTATCCACAGTGAACCTTCCTTCTATCAATTTCCATTACAGCAGAAACAAAATTGGCCATTACTCACCACTTCAATATTAATGCTGCCTACAGCCCCTCTGAGAGGTACTTAGATGCACACCATTTGTTAGAAATCTGAAAGCGATTCCTTTGACTATTAGTACATGCATGGGAAGAGAGAAGAGACAGAGAGAAATTACTAATTCATTTGTTCTTTCAACAAAGAAGCACTGGGCTTAGCCCTGTGACTAGTAACATGTATAAAATGCTATTTCTAGTCTGGTTAGGGGAAATGCAGAGATGATAATGAGTGAGAGATTGACACAGTAATGAGGAGGGGTAATAAGCCAAGTCAAAATGTTTCTGAGATTGAGAACAGGATGTTAGGACACGGCTCAGCTGTTTCTTGGGAGGAATTGAGAGGAATAAAGAAGGAAAGGCCTGAGCAAAGACATGAAGGTGAAAAATATTAAGTGGTGAATATGGAACAAAAGCAATTTGTGTTCTGTAACACGGTGGGGCAGATGGAGACTTCAAGGGAAAAAGGCAATGAGGGATACACTGTGCTCCATTTTTAAGAAAAGAGATTTCGTTTAGTAGGAGATGGGAGAATGCCCATGTTTACACTGTAAGGTCTGTACGCTGATTGCTCCACTGCCTTTCCAGATCCATTCTTCACCTTCCCAACCCTGTGTTCTACCCTGGGAGACTGACTTACACAGACCATGCCAAGGGCTCTCATAACTGCTGATTTCCAGTTGGGTTTGGCCAATGGAATTCCAGTCATCACCTCAGGAGAGTGGGAGTGAGGGCAGAGGATTGATCTGGCTTCCTCCCCATGAGGGAACCTTGAGCTAGTATATTTCTAATTAGTCAAAGTTCTCTGCTGTCTTCAAAGCACTCAGCCTTCCCCCACTTAATTTTTCCATATTGCAGTAACCATTGCCTCATCTCATCCCATTGACCCAACAGGTGATAATAGCTTGGTCAGGTAATTAAACTATCCCATACCTGTGGAAATTATCTGTCTGTGAATAAAGCTTCCTTGAATGATCCTGGATTAGTCATTAGAAAAATGAAAATCAAAGCCAGAATGAAGGTGACAAGTTGGCTGACTGGAGACATTGCTTGCTGGACCATCCTGGAGGGAAGGAATGGTTTAAATAAAAGACAGGGGAGAGGGAATGCAGCTCACCTGTAGGTCAGAGAGAGAAAGAAGTGTGGGCACCTGCCAGGGACCTTGGTCAATTGTGAAGCAGAGAAGGCAGAGGATGAAGGAAAAAAGATATCAGCAAGGATGAAGCCTACTGAGGCTCAGAGCCCAGGGAGGAAGGTGGAAATCCTTTGTCTCTCCCACTCTCCTGTGGTGATGAGAATGCTACCAGGTTACTTGGAAGCTTTTCCACTCCTATAAGCCCCAAAACTAAGGTACCCACAGAACGGTGGGTTGCACTTGTGTGATCCCAGAGCTTGGACATTCCTTGCAAGATCCCCTGAGAGAACAGTGACCTGAGAAGCTGGACAGAAGCATTCCTCCATGCAGACTCTTCTTCTGCCCTAACCTTGCTCCATCCTCTCCAGCTTTCCTCCATCCAGACTGGTCATCCAGAATCTTCTGCCCTAACCTTGCTCCATCCACTCCCACCAGGAAAGCAGTTTCAGCCAAGAATTTGGCAAGTGACTGCCTCTCACTCAGATGCTATGTACTCCCATCTGAGGTTTCCACAAAGAATGGGGCTCCTGCCTCTCCCTTGAGGGCCTCTATTGGACCTGGGGTGCCCGATCTAGGAGCCCCCTGTCTGCTGGCACACCTCACAGATGCACACCAGTGGACCAGACATGCAGGCCAGATCCCATGCTCCCTGGACTCAAGTGATTGCAAATCTCAGTTTTTTAGATCACAATAATACTGAGGATTGTCTGTAGAAATGGTTATACCTCAGAAATGTCGCTTGGCTTTGGAGCTTTTCGGAAAATGCACATCAACCTCCCATTTGTGCTCTTTCTGGACTTAAGCTAATGTTTATGCTGACTTCTTTCCTTAAAACAAATAACACCCTCTGAACGCCACCATCTTTTTTTTAAATTTTCTTTTTCAATGTTTTTAATTGCTGAATGTGAAGGTGTACACATGGCCTGCCACATACTGGTTTTGTACAGAGTCACAGTCATGAGTGTGCCATTCACCAAGTTAGTGTGCACTGTAGCTGATAGGTATGAATTTACCCATCCCCCACCCCCTCCCCGAGCTTGACTGTCATTGAGATTTACTCACATATGTGCACTTAAGTATTGATCAATTGGTTCCAATTTGGTATTGAGTATAAGTATTTGCTTCTCTATTTTTGTGATGTTTTATTTAGAATAATGGTTTCCAATTGCATCCAGGTTGTCACCAAAGATACCAGATTGCCATTTCTTTTATGGCTGAATAGGGAGAATTATCAAACACTCAGGAAAGAAATTGCAGAAGATGTAAAAAGATGGAAAAATACTTCCTGTTCATGGATCAGCAGAATCAACATTCCCACCATCTTTTGTATGTTTTTTACTATTGCCGAAGTTGATTTTTCTCACTATATACTCTGGTACATTTCACATTGCCTATTTTTCACAGTTTATTGGCCATTCTGACCTTACTTTCTTAAGTTGCTTACAGCATGGACCCATCCGATTGTAATGCTGTTCCCTGGATGTCCTGAATGTAATCAAAATTTCTCCCTTTTAATATTTTCTTTATCAATGGGGGCAAGATTAGGTGACTAGAGAGAGTGTTTCATCCAGACTCTTCTCCTGCCCTAACCTTGCTCTATCCACTATCCAGTGTTTGAGCAAGGTATTTACTGGCTAAAAACGCCCTCACAAACAGTGCTGTATGAGCTGGTGCATTGTCGTGATGCAAGAGTCTTGAGTTCTTGGTCAAGATTTTCAGTTAAGATTTTCCTGACTGTTTCTCTATTAATGTGTAGCTGGTCAGCTGTTTCTCACAGTTAGATGATTTTGACATACAGTTTGACTAATTTTTGCAATATTTTAATCAATTCTGTGCATTTTGGGCCACACAAACCTCATCAGTGATGCTTTCTCTCTCCTCAGAGAAACATTTATTCATTTGTATAGTGCTGCTTTTAATATTATATTTATGTTTTCCCACTGTGAATTTTAAAAATGTGTATTATTTAAAATTTAATAATTATGATAATGCCACGGTACTCTAGTCCAAGAGACATTGCAAGACTGTCTCAAAAAAAGAAAAGAGACGGCTGGGTGTGGATTACTCACTCCTGTAATCCTAGCACTCTGGGAGGCCGAGGTTGCTGGATCACCTGACCTGAGGAGTTTGAGACCTGCCTGAGCAAGAGTGAGACTCGGGCTCTAAAAGTAGCCTAGCATTGTGGCAGGCCCCTATAGTGCAGACCCTTGCACAAACTCTGAGCTTCTGGCTACGAGCTCGACTCTACCCCAATTTCTTGGGCCACACCTGACTTGAAGCTAGAGGTAAATACACAAGCAGAACCAAACCCCTCAGGCAGGCTCCATTCTCCCTCTCACTTCTCTTACTTTGCCATTTCCGTCCCCATTTATTGCTCCATAATCATCAATGTAGAAAAGACTGAAATTTCTGGAATCTTCCTCCAGGCATAAAAGTGACTTATTACTCCAGAGTTATGTATCCGTGCCTTGGCCCAAAATAAATGTTGGAACAATTTTTAAGTGATAAATGAATGAGTAAATGGACATATGTGATATGATACTTTGTCCCCAAGAATGATGAACGTAACATAATATCCAGAAAGATTGTGTAAACTGTGTAAAAACATGAATGAGAAAAGTGGCTGTCAGATTTCCATGGCTTGATAAATAATCAGCGTGGAATAGAAGTGAGCCAGATGACTTCCTGAAGTCTCTTCTGTGATGCTTTGGTGGGATATTTTAATACAGTGTGCATGTTGAAAGCTGTCTTTTTACTCAATGTATTCTAGTTGTTAAACTTCTCCTTCAAACAAATAGAGCACAATATCTAGAGCTGAACTGGGGACAGGGCAGAGAGTAATGGGGTAATATAAGACCTGGCACTGTCTAAGAACGAGCTGAGCTTGCTCTTGATAACCCTGCCTAAGAGGCAAAATATCTTCGGAGAAACCAGTTAAGGATGATTGACAAGCATTGCATTTAAAACAGATCCTATCTCATGTTTTGCAAACACCATCATGTTTAGAATGATAGTGACAGAGCCTTTATCAAGATGAAACAGGGGAGGCGGCCATAATAGAATCATAGCTGAGAGGTACACGTATCATGTGTGCTTTCTTTGGGGATTGTTAAATTATTCTCCGCTCAGGAACATATCTTAAATTCAGCGGAAAGACAGTAAGGATAAATGACAATGCCCTCGGTATAATCCTGTTCAGCCGTGTGAACTACATCGTTCAGTTGCACAGAAGAACGCTGTCTTGGGATTTCATGTACCTACAATAGTTATTATAAATCCTTACGTTTCCTCAACAATCCAGCCATTGACAAGTCTTTGGATGACTTGCAGTTTTGTTTATATATCCCTAGATACTGAATTTGTTTTCTTCTCCTTTTCTCATCAGCTATCAGAAACGCACTCAGCATCCGGAGAATTTCATTAAGAACTCTAAATACCTCCTGCATGTGCAATCACTGCTAACACATACCAATTACTGAGCATGGTTATGTTTGCTTCCAAAAAACAAAGGCGGCAGGGTTGGAACACACTGGATCTGTTAAAAGCAAATACTAGTCCTGTCTCTCTAGTCACCTACATCCCATCCCCGGTGCTTTCACCTGAAGCTCTTCAGGCTGCTCGTGAAGAGGTAACTGGGGGCTGGAATCCCATTTTCCATTTGACAAGCTATGGGCTCTAATAGCATGGACACCTTATTTTGAATTCTCATGAAGATACCCTATGGGCTCCCAGAAGGTCTGCCTATCTGTCTGTATCAAGGCACAGACAGAAACATTGACCATTAGGCAATGCTAGGCAGTGATCTGTCTCATATGAGAAAAGTCCTTATGGAAAAACGCTAATGATTACCAAATACTCCTTTCTCCTCCTTTTTTACTTTTCCTGAGACAGAGTCTCAAGCTATTGCCTTGGGTAGAGTGCTGTGGTGTCACAGCTCACAGCAACCTCCAACTCTTGGGCTTAACCTGGGAGAATCGCTTAAGGGATTCTCTTGTCTCAGCTTCCCAAGTAGCTGAGACTACAGATGCCCACCACAATGCCCAGCTATTTTTTTGGTTGCAGTTGTCATTGTTGTTCGACAGACCCAGGCTAGGTTTGAACCCGCCAGCTCTGGTGTATGTGACCAGCACCTTACCCACTGAGCACCGGTACCACTGCCTCCTTTCTCCTTCTCAAGAAGATCGGATATTGTTCATGATGCCCACATAGCTAGTTTAAAACATTCAGTTCCAGCCAGGCACAGTGGCTCACACCTGTAATCCTAGCACTCTGGGTGGCTGAGCTGAGTGGACCACCTGAGCTCAGGGGTTTGAGACCAGCCTTAGCAAGAGGGAGAGCCAGTCTCTAAAACAGCCAGGTGTTGCGGCAGGACCCTGTAGTCCCAGCTACTTAGGAGGCTGAGGCAAGAGAATCACTTAAGCCCAAGAGTTTGAGGTTGCTGTGAGCTGTGACGCCACAGCACTGTACCCAGAGCAACAAAGCGAGACACTGTCTCAAAAAAAAAAAAAAAATCAGTTTTTTTAAACTTCCTTACAGGTAGGAGCGCACATGGCACACAATTTTGGCCATGAGACAGAAGCTAATGCTTTTTGATAAAGTCTGGCTTTGTCTGGTGTAGATGCCTGAACTGCTTGCTTCCTCGCCTTTTTGTTTGCAAAGCAGATGGGGTGCACTGGATGCCTTAGCCATTTTGTGATTAGATGAGAACATGAAGAAAAATCTTACAAAGGAAGGCACTTGAGAAAGACAAAAGCATCCACGATGTAGCATCACGACGGAGACACTTCACAAAAACCAACTTCCCACCTCCAGACTGCTCGTCATGTGTGACGACTTGACTTTGACCTTGTCCAGCCACGTATGCTGGCTACCGTCCCATGAAGCAGAAAGCACCCAGAATGGACCCGTCCGTCTCTCCCATACTTTGAAAAAGATGAGTGAGAAAGCTTCTGCTAGATTTCATGTTCAAAATATTTATTGTATTTTATGTTTCTCCAGTGTTAAACCTTTATCATTAATTACCAAAGGGAACCTAACTTATTGGTTTTACCTCATAAATAAGTACTTTAGGTGGGTGTTAGTTAAACAGTATAAATATATTGCTAAAAACAAATGATGACTTTTCCCAAAGTCTTGGTAACTGTCCAAGAGAAGAAATTAATATTTAGCTGAGCACTGATGTTTCCTCTGTTTAATATGCTCAGGATACAGAATTTTTAACAGTTCTGGCACATGGTCAGTGAATATTGAATAATAATTAAAGTGATGGCATATATCAAGAGTTTTAAACAATTTCCAAAAACAGCTTATAGTCTCGATAAAAATAGACTGGATAAATTACAAATCCTGGTATAACATCTCCTAAAATGGGACACTGTTTTGTCTTAGAAGCCAAAGTTTCTTGCTCTTTGAAAATTAGGAAATTTTGCTATGAGCTTGTGTATAGTATAGTAAAGTTTACTGTAAGTCTACATACTTATTTTCATGATGTAAGATTTTTGTGTACATTATTTAAAAGGAGAGTTCTAGACAGGCAGTAACATTGAAAGACGTTTGTACTCTATGTAAGAAGAAATTAATCACTTCGCAAATACACTCTGTGCATCAGCTGCTCATGAAAGTATGAAGTCCGAGGGGCAGAAAATATCACCACTTCCCCTTATTTAAACTTCTCCTGTCTACTGTTTTCCAGACATGGGCCCACTGGAGATGAGGTAGGGGATGCCTAGTGTCTCACCTGAAGTGTTCGTGGTCTTATGGGAGAAATATATCACCTAAGTGAGGAAAATACAGTAAGTGAGGTAGGTTAAATTATTTTACAATTGCAATTATATATGAACAAAACTGCAAAGAATAAAAGAGAAACAGAAAGATATAGTACTAGAAATATAATTAAAGAACATGTGTTCTAGTCTTTGATAAAACAAGTAAACAAACAAACGAAAAAACCCAAAAAATAGAATCTGAATAGCAGCAGATTGTTTAAATATCTCTACGAAGAAAAAAGCTTATATTGCATAAAGAATATATTTTAAAAATTGCTTCTAAAAGATTTCAAACACTGACCCTACATCAAGCTACAAAGAAAATGTGAAATAATTCCCCAACGTGGAATGCAAAATACATACTCTGATGACAGTGTAATTAATCAACAATTGAAAAAAATATAAACCACCAAAATGCAACCACTCAGAAAGATTAAGAAAAATAAATTTATCTGTAAGATTGTCAATTACATACTTGCTTGATATAATAAGAAGAAAACTCATGGTGTGTGCTTGTGTGATTATCTTCCATTCAATGTAAAGTGATGACTCTTGTGTTTTCAAAATATTTTCACTATTTTAAAACATGGTATATAATAGTTGTACATGTTCATGGGGCACATATGAAATTTTATTTATTTATTTATTTTCAGGGTAGATGTGATGATTAAATATATCCATATAGTTTTCAAAATCAAATCAGTGTAATTGGGATATCTATCACCTTGAATATTTGTCTTTTTCTTTATAGCAGAAACATTCAAATTATTCTTTTCTGGCTATTTTGAAATATATAATAGTTTATTATACCCTATAGTCACCATACTGGCCTATCAAACACTATGTCTTATTTCTTCTATCAAACTTTATATATATTTTTTAATTAGTCTCCTTTTCTCCCTCAACCCCTCACCCTTCCTGGCCTGTGGTAACCACCCACTGAAGCACCACCTGACGACATCCAATTTTTCAGCTTCCACGGACAAGTGAGGCCGTGATGTCTGTCTCTCTGTGCTTGGCTTATTTCACTTAATGACCTCCAGTTTCATCCATGTTGCTACAAATGAGAGTATGTCATTCTTTTCTTTTGTGGCCGAACAATAATTTATTGTGCATATGGACTATATTTTCTTTTTCTTTTCTTTTTTTTCTTTTTTTGCAGTTTTTGGCCAAGGCTGGGTTTGAACGCGCCACCTCCGGCATATGGGGCCAGCGCCCTACTCTTTTGAGCCACAGGCACTGCCCTGGACTATATTTTCTTTATCCGTTCATCCACTTACAAGCACTCAGGTTGAGTATGATGACTAGTGCTGTGATAGACACAGGAATGCAGGTAGCTCTTCAGCACATTAGATTCTTTTAAATATATGTGGAGTAGTGAAATTGCTGGATTGTGTGGCAGAACTATCTTTAGTATTTTTAGGAGCCTCCACCAACAGTGCAGGATTGTTCCCCTTTCTCTGCACCCTCACCTGCATCTATTATTCCCTCCATTTTTTTTTTTTTTTTTTTTGCCAGGGCTGGATTTGAACCCACCACCTCAGACATATGGGGCTGGTGCTCTACTCCTCTGAGCCACAGGCGCTGCCCCTATTCCCTCCCTTTTTGATAAAAGCCATTTTAACAGGAATGAGATGATATATCCTTGTGATTTTGAGTGTATTTGATGATTAGTGATGTTGTGCATTTTTTCATATGCCTTTTGGTCATTGGTATGTCTTCTTTTGAGAAATGTTGATTCAGATATTTTGCCCATTTTTAATAGGTTTTTTTTTTGGCTACTGAATTGTTTCAGTTCCTTATATTTGGGTTATTAATCTCCTGTTGGATGAATGGTTTGCAAATATTTCATCTCACTCTATAGGTTATTCACTCCGTTGATTGTTTCCTTTATTGAGTAGAAGTGTTTTAGCTTATTACAATCCCATTAGTCTGTGCTTTTGAGGTTTGTACCTCAAAATTCTTTGCCCAGATTAAGATCCTGGAGAATTTCCTCATTTTTTTTAGTAGATATAGGTACTAACTAAACTTTCAACATTTTAAATATAGCTGTATGCATTATCATTTTCTTTTTGCAAAAGAATTAATAAGACAATATTTTTTAAAGTGTTTCTGTTACCCCCCCCAACCCTATACACAATATGGAACGTATTTGTCATAAAAAAACAAGTGAATAAAGCTAAGGAAGCATAGGGAATAATTCAAGTTAAAAAGAGAAAAGCAAAACATTCGACATAGTGGTTTTGAGGAAAGAGAAAAAGATAAAGATAGAAATAAGGGAAGGAGTGTTGAAAAAATATAGTTCAAATATCAATGAATATGAAGAGATCAGGCAAGGAAAAGAAACATAATTTTATAACTGAAATGGTGTCAAAGCATAGATAATAATCTGATATCCAATTCTGAATTTTTAAACAATAGGAAAAGATATTTTCTTAAAAATACTTTATAAAGGTATTTCAAGTGAACACTCAGAACCATATTTAAGGGTGATACCTAGAAGCATGTCTACTAAAGTTAGGAATAAAACATTTCTTTCCCTTACTATCAATATTATTTAACATTATTCCGGAGTGACTATTCAAAACAATTTTATTTCACAACCTGCCTCCAATATTCTTCTTTGCTCCAAATATCTGTAACTATGCTCAGTGATACCAATATTCTCCTCATATGCAATGACTCTGTCTTCACTCACAAACTTTTGCATCACCAGAAGCTAAACCATCTCTAAAATCTTCACTGAACCCTCTGAAAAGTTTCTTTGAGCCGTCCCACTTTCTTCCTCAAGTACTTTCCCCACAACTGTAAAGACACTGACCAAGTTTTTGGTAAAATAATAATACATTAATACACTGGGCTAATGGACTTAGAATTATTAAATTATTCTAAATTGCAATTTTGTTGTTTCTCTATCTGTCATTTCTTTCACCCATCAATGACCCACTTTTGACCCACTAATCTATTGTAATACAACAGAAATTATGAGGCTTGCATACATAATAACTGTAAACATTAATATGCAAATTTATGAGAACAATTTACTAAGAATTATGGCCTCTAATTTGTAATCTAAAACAAGTGACCAATATAGTCCTTAAGTACATGCATAAACATTCAGAACATTAATTTTTATTAAGAAAATAATAAGGTGTCAGTGAAAATCATAATTAGTTTTAGAGTTCAAATTTGTAACATATATGCAGGCAAATTAATTCTATTTATTTTCTTCTGCAAATGTCAATCTTCCTCTGGAACTACCAGGGGTCAAAAGAACACCCACAGTGCAACACTGCTATAGTTTTATTGACATGAAAATATATTCTACAATATAGCATTTATTTTTTTGAAAGATTATAAAATAACATGTTTATATTATATACATTATTTATATAATGTTAGTATAGTGTGTATACTAATGTAGCATACATATTTATGTAGAATTATATAAATATATACTACATAAATAAATAATGTGAATGTATTTATCTGTATAAAAATTTTAAAAAATCAGATGTTTGGGAACATCTGATGCTGATCTTGGACACGAAGGATTTCCCTTCTACCCTCCTAGGTGTAGTACTTGGGGCTACGAAACAAACTGGTAGCGGGAAGATAAACAGGAGAGAATGTCTACAAATTTGTTAATTTTACGTTGTATGTGCATGGAGGCACCACAAACAAAAAATGTAAATATCCCAAGAGGATGGTAGAATTTGAGGATTTATATATTGTCTTAATAGTGCAAGGGGGAGAAATATAGGCAGCTTAGGGGAAAGGAAATAACTTTTTTTTCTTTTTTGCAGGTTTTTTTTTTTTTTTTTTTGGCCAGGGCTGGGTTTGAACTCGCCACCTCCAGCATATGAGGCTAGCGCCCTACTCCTTTGAGTCACAGGTGCTGCCTGAAAGTAAATAAGTTTTAAGAAAGATAAATGCACCATCTGAAGAAAGGATGGGAGAGTGTATAGTCTGTGACAAAATACCTGGGCGTGGGGTTGACTTTTAGCCTCCTTTCCTGGGGTAAGAGTCAATCTTCACTGTCGACAAAACTCCTGGGAGAGGATTTATAAGGAGTCAGTACCTTGTGGAGACTCTGTCTTCAGGCAGAGGGTGGAGGAGAGTCAGAGAAAGGCTCACCCTGCATTTGCTATTTCACAAGACCCTTCAAAATAATCAATACAGTTCAAAATAATAATACACCCATGTAGCATATTTAGTGTGGCATGGTCCAAACTTTTCCACTGAGTTCCTTCCTGGGCCTCATGGAATGCTCATCTGGGGCACTTCCTCTCTGGGAAACCTACAGCATGATGTTAAGAGAAGCCCCAACTATAAGAAGAACCCGTGTGTAGGAGCTCCAGTCTCCAGTTCCCCTCTGACAGACAGTTTCCCCACAACCTCCTGAGTGAGTTGTCTTATAAATCCAGCCAGTCAGGTCTCTACCATGAGAGAGACCCTC
Organism: Galagoides demidoff; assembly: GCA_963574575.1. NCBI lineage: Eukaryota > Metazoa > Chordata > Mammalia > Primates > Galagidae > Galagoides > Galagoides demidoff. Next base: position 9,565 of record CAUYQV010028991.1, on the reverse strand, counting down.
GGTAAGGACTGCCCGTCAAACCACTGGCAGTGAGAAGTTATAATATTTTTAAGCCATTATGGTTTCGGGTGTACTTTTACATCCCACTAGAATATACTCCATTTTCTTAAAAATGAATCTAATTTAAGAGTATACGCAGGGATATTCTTCCTTATCAAGAATTTTTCTCAGAGCCCTCAAATTTGATCACTGAGATTAATCTTTTTATTAAAACTTTTTACATCTACACAAAATAGTACATTAAATTCACTTTATGGTAGTGTAACTTTGATAGTTTATAGGACTTTCAAGTAGTGATATTTCACAACTTTTAATTAGTAGGACAGTAGGAGAAAATGGTATAAGCCAGAGGCTCATTCTGGAAAAGTCCAGGGGTGAGGATTAAAAAGGATACTTTGCCAACCTGTACAGGAAAGGGGTGGAGGAGAAGGGATATATCAATGTGTTAGGAAAAGAAACAGCCCCAATTAAACTATTACTGGGGTGATCCTTCAGCATGGAGATTTCTAATGTTTTCTATGATTGCCCTAATACATCAGTAGGAGAATTGCCCTCTTTCACCCCCTGAGGTGTCCACAGAGTCCCTCATGTATTTGCACACATATGTAACACACATTTATTAAACACCTGCTGTGTCCAATGCACTAAGTTTGCTAGTAGGAATACAGTAGTAAACCAGTTAGACAACTGGAAATGCCTGGAGCATACAGATGAGAGACCCTAACATTTGGTTTTAGAGAGCTTAAATCAACAGTAGAACGCTGATGCCCTTCATGCAATGATTTAAGAAGTACTGAGGCATAGCCAGGATAATAGATTTCACCACAATGATCAACAGCCTGTCCAGGTGTATTTCTCAAAGCCTTGGTATAGAGGTGGCCCATGACGCAATATGACTCCTGGGCACTTGAGTGGAGCAACTTATAGCAGAACAATATCCTTCATTGGCTCCTCCGTGAAATTATGGGTTCCAGAATTTTATGACCCCTAGTTAGGACTAAGGAACCTCCATCCTTCCTCTGGCCCAGAAACTATCTGAGCCACCTGTGAGGCAGCTGCCTATATTCTCCCCAGTTCCCCATCACCCTCCCTGATTCTTTGTCCCTGAGCCTTTCTTTTTGAAACTCTTGCAAAATAAAGTTATATTTGGTTTCTTTTCTTTTAAAATAAAAACCACTCTTAGACCCCTATCACATAAAGTTTTTCTTTTTATACAGGCCTGGTCTAAATTTGCTCTCACAGAGTAGGGGGAAAAAGTATATTACAAGTTGAGTAATTTCATTGTAAGATTCTGGTTATGAAAATTTTTTGCTAGGGCCTTTAGTTTTTCCAAAATAACAAAGTTAAATAAATTATAGAAGACTAAAGCAACCATAAAAAATTCAGAAGGAAGAATTCTATCTAATAAGATATGCAAAATGATATTATCCTTTTTGAAATAAATGCAATTAATTTCTGCTTTTGTGCACAGCTGTAGCTAGTCCAGAGAAGAGGAAATGGTAGAAGTATAATAATTTAGACAATACAGTTAATAAAGGTAAACTATTGTCACTGAAAACCTCTCATCCATTTAAACAAAATACTCAGAGCTTTTGACTATAGCCGAAAGATAAATGAAGCAATGGAGTTAGTGTTAAGTGGCTTAAAGAGAGAGCAAATTTGGGTGGTGCCTGTGGCTCAAGGAGTAGGGCACCAGTCCTATATACCGGATGGTGGTGGGTTCAAACCTGTCCCCACCAAAAAAAAAAAGAGAGAGAGCAAATTTAACCTTAAAAATAGGAAACTAAAAAAGTAGAAACTAAATTTTGCCTGTTTTTGCAGATAGGATGAATAAAGGAAAGAAATAGATTCTGGCACTTTTACACAGAATATTTAGAATTAATCTTCTTCACTAAAAACAGAAAGCTCAAATGATACTATATTATAAGAAAGTTTATTAATGCATTTTAGATTAAGTTCAATGTACTTCCAAAGAATAACAAGAATCAGGGCAAAATGCTGATAAAAGGAGATCTTATAATATCAAAATAATTAATTTAGAGTATTTGAAGAAATAGAACCTGAAGCAGTAAGAAAAAGAATTAGAAACAAAAGCAGGAGCCCGCGTTCTGATAGAGTCTGATTTTTAGGTACCATAAATGATTCCCTCTTCCACGGTGTTACTAAGAGAAAATTATTCTTTCTGTAAAGAGGCCCAGAGAGAGCTGTGATGTTCTACATCAGCTGAGGCTCCGTCCCCCAGGCACCAGCTACAAGGAGATATAACAGGAGGTTGGCAAAAGACAAAATGGGATTGAAAGATTTGTTGCTTTGGGCAAACTCAGAAGTATGTAATAATTTCTGATATGTCTGACTCACGAGCATTACAAAAGTACTCAGGTTATAGAATTGATTTAGTTTCTTTTTTTTTTCTCTTTATCACAGTCCATTGTAAGGAGTGAGTTCTATCTGCCTTTCAAATACATTATGTGGTATTAAGAGTATATTTCCCTATTTTTGAAGGCACAGAGTAATAGTAAAAAGGAGGCAACATTTATAATTATTGGACAATTGGTTTACTTGTTCAATTTATAATATCTTTTTTCTTTTTTGCAAAGGTGTCTGTTTTCTTTTTTTTTAATTTTTTTTAATTTTTTTATTAATTGATATCTGTATACATTAATGCAAACATGGGGTACATTGTGCTGTTTTCATATACAATTTGAAACACTTTCATCAAGATGGTTAACATAAATTTCATGTCATTTGCTTAATCATTGTATCAAAACACTTATATTCTAGTTCTAGAAAAGTTCACTTGTACCCTTGTTAGACAGATATATAGGTGATCTTTCCCGTCACCCTCCCACCACCCATCCGCCCTTCTCCCCTCCCAAGGTGTCTGTTTTCTAAGGCTAACCAATGGTTTTACTTTTAAAAAAGAGAGACAATACAATTTTAAAACATGCATACTTTCATACAAAGGCCTCGAGGCATTAGAATAAAGTGGACTAAGGAAGCACAACATAAAGAAATACAAAACTGCAAAAATAACAGCACATCTATATTCTTTAAGGAAGACTCATTAATGAGATCTCAAACTTTGGTTGATTGTATGATCAAATCATTATAAACCATTAATATTACACTGATTCTAGGCCTCCAAAGTGTAAGAGCTATAGTGTCTTAAGTCAAACTTCCAAGATAGGCTGTTAATATAAAATCAAGATGAATGAATAATCTCCATTTTCAAAAATTGAGAAACAGAGTCACAGAAGCCATGCTGCTTATCACAGAAGCCACACTGTTTACTAACAGCATCAAGATCCTCAGATGCCCTTAGTAATTCCTCTCTCTGATTCTAGCATCTTCCACCCCTCACCTCTGTTCCAGTTCCAACCAGCTCCACCTCCATCATTTGCATAACAAATTCTTCCTCTTCTTCAAGGTTCAGCCTCCTGACAAGCCTCACTGCTCCTTTGTCCTTGAATGCAGGACTGCAGGCTGAATAAAGTGACCTTTTGGCAAGCACCGCATTTTCCTGCTACTGAACTGACTCTCTTATGAGTCTGAGGGCCTCCACGTGAGCGGTGATGTCTTAGTCACCTCTCTCACCCAGCACCGAGCCTGACGCGTACCATGTACATGATATAATAAACTAATGGAATTTAAGTTCTTCCTGGTCAGTTTAACCCTTCAGGATTTGCAGGGGAGCGAGGAGGAGAGAGTGAGAGAGAAAGAGAAGATGAAACCCACGTTGTGTGGTCCTAAACCCAACAGTAAAAACCAATAATCCAAGAGCAGTTAAGACTAGTCATGGTTTTAGTGTAAATGACCGGCCCCTCCATATTTAAAGATACAGTGAAACTCTTGATTAGGGGTCCCCAAGGGAATTTCTTTGTCCCAGGTCGGATCCAGATCAGTTTCTGCTATTTTTACCCCCCTTTTTTCTAAACCACCCACTAACCTTGTTCTGTTTTCAAATTGGTTCATGTCAGGTTAATTAATTCTTTTTATAAGAGTTTCTATGCAAATCTTAGACTATTCTCAGTCTCCTCTGCAATTGATCCAAGCTGACTTTCATGTGGAAATTTTCTCAGCTATTTTCTTATAATCTTAACACAGATTTGCAAAAATTGCTAAATTTCTTATCAATGTAATTCTTATTCAATTCTGCCTCTTCCAAATATTCCTGGATAGCTGTCTGAGAATACCCAGAGATAATTTCTCTTCTTACTGCTGAGGACCCCTCTGATATTTGCAAAAAGAAAATAACTTCTAAGATAAATAATACCCTTCTCTCAATACTAAAAAGAAAAAAGTATATGTTGTTATAAAGCACTTCAACATCTAAAGAAAGCACACGTAGTGAGAATAGACGGAGTCTGTCAGCCGGGGGCACACTTGGCACAGCTGGGCTGGTTGTTGTACATCCTCCCTGACCTTCATGTCCTGTGACCCATTCTCACAGTTTTGTAAATTTAGCTCTCACTCTAAAGATGACTACCTTGAGTACTTTGGGTGGATTAATTTAGGACAGTGGTTCTCAACTTTCCTAATGCCGCAAGTCTTTAATACAGTTCCTGTGGGTTGTGACCCACAGGTTGAGAACCGAGGATTTAGGAGGTTAACTTTTGAGCTGGAATATTGTGCTAGGTCAATGAGTTATGCTGATTATTATTTGAAATAGGGGTTGGTGTGGTCTTTCCTTTGAAGTTTTATGTACAAAACTGCAATTTTGGAAATGGAAGAACAGAACCGTTTTGGAGAGGCTACCCTCACTGTTCTCCAGAATCCCAGCCTTCTGACAATAAAGTTTGGTTGGCCTATCCCGCCTCTGTCTAGTGGCTGACAGTGACAGGTGGCTGGACCCTTTTTGCCCAGTAACACACATGCCCATGTTTATTAATGTTCCACGTACTTTTGTGGATCAGGTACTTACACACGGATATTTCCAACACCCACATGGGGTACAAAATTCACAACAAATTATACAATTTTTATTTATTTAGATATAAAATGTATTCAATATTAAATTATATTATAATGTGATATGCTTGGGTGAACTGTGGGTGTCAGCTAAAATAGGAATCAAGTCACATCATGCTTGAGTTTTCTTTAAGCTTTTTCAAATCACAGAGGCTTAAAAGTCTAACATTTTTTTCATAGACAGTAGTAGCAGCACTTAAAATAGCAATTACTGTCCACTTCCATTACAACTATTCATGTGAGTGTTCACAAGTTCTGGCCTTCAGTGCACTCAAAGCAGTAGTTGGAAGAAAGTGTGGTCTTATTGTAACAGCCTAAAAGGCAAAGAGCAATAGGAAAGTATATACACAAGAATATCCCCAAATGAGAAGTAGAAAGATAATTGGTAAGCAACTAAGGAAAAAAAATAACTTTTATAGGTGAGATTTAAAAAAGAAGAACACTTACGATTAGAATAGGAAATAAAAATCTTTATAAATGGGGAGGAAAAGCTATTAGCTAGGTTTATGTTCTTTTTATAAAATGAACTCAAAATCATGCATTCAACACAAATAAATTCAGCACATGGAGTCATCAGGCATAACCCCAGTTAAGCACCAAGAACACTAAGGAAGGCCAGCATCCCTAAAAATGGACAGGCTAAGTTTTTACAAAATTAAATGTACAGCTTTCCCCCTTATAAACATACTAGGTGCTTATTACAGAAAATTTGAAGATTGCAAAAAGGCACTAAATGAAAAAAAACACTCATCCTACTTCTTAAAGAGAGTTACATTTTTATGTTTTTATTTAAGTTCTTGCATATGTTTTGATATCTGTAATCATGCTAATAATTAAAAAATGTGTGTGGCTTTTTATCATTTGCAGTTATTACTGAAGTATTTTCTGTGTCATTGGTTTATTTGCAAGGAAATGAAACCCAATTAAAAGTGGCTTAAGTAAGTGAAGGTAAATTTTGCCCGTGTTGTCACTGAAATGCAGCAGCCTGTTTGGGCTCATGTGCGCAAATGGATTAATTGGAAATCCATCTTTATCCACCTCTTTGTAATGCTTTTCCCTGTTTTGGTTTCATCTTCAGTCAGTTCTTCCCACAACATGGCCAAAAAATCTCTAAGATCTCCAGGTTTCCTTTTCACTGAGAACCCCCCACAGAAAGTTTGTGCCTCTTCAGCAATTCTTCCAGGAAGGGACCTCATTGGGGTCTCTATGCAGGGCACCTAACATTGACTACTTAAGCCTAAATTGTTTGGGAAATTGAAGAGTAGGCAGAAGGCTGGATGAGATGCCTCCCTAGGGAGCAAGTATTGATACAGAAGAAGTAAGACCAAAGAATGAGCCTTGGGTCACACCACCAGACTTGTAAGTAAAGAAGTATTTTGAGGGGAAGATTAATGTAAGGGCACATACAATTAGGTTACATTACTTGGGTGTGTTAGATAAAGTCATTAAAACTTACAACTAAATAAAATTTACAAGTGCTAAAGTCATTAAATTGTAGTTGTCCCTCACCCTTATTTTGCCCATTAGGTGGGAGTTTATAGAACCTCCTCCCCCTGACCCCTGTCCTCTTCTTGAGTTTGTGTTTCTACTCCCCTGTGGGCCTCTAGTTCACCTACTAGTTTCAAATTAGTATTGAGTACACAGATTCTTGCTTTCCATTCTTGAGATACTTAACTGAGGAGAATATTCTTCAAATCCAACCAGGTAAATACAAAAGATATAAAGTCTCCATCATTTTTATGGCTGAATTGTACCCCCCGGTACACATATACCACAATTGATCAATCCACTCATTGGTTTATGGGTACTTAGGTAGTGTCCACACCTTGGCAACTGTGAATTGAGCTGCTATAAATATTCAAACGCAAATATCCTTATAAAAATTATTTTTTCTTTTGAGTAGATACATAAATTAATATGTAACAATACCCAGGAAGTCTCTTTCCTATAAATCTCAAAGTCTCATAAACTGGTTTGAAAGAATATGAACTAAAATATCCATGTGTTCTAACATCTATATATATGTGGAGGATAAACCCAAGATAACAATTTCAGGAGAATGTATTTCAATGGATTAATGCATCATTGGAAAATCAGTATCACAGAATCCAATTTAAATAGATCTAAATGTGTTAAACTGCAGCCTATATTCAACTTTAATGAAAGAATTGATTGCCCTGTATTTAATGAATATAAAATCCTTCCCAGTCAAACAATGAAATCAGTCTACTCATCTTCAAAGTCAGGTTCAATAATATAGGGGAATCCAGGATATAAGACAAACTGTCACCCAAGATTAACATGTGTTTTTGAACTTGACTTAAAGCTACCACTTCAGAAGACATTCAGTGTCTTCTGAAAATTTTATCAACAAGATCAAACTGCACAAGAGCAGAATTTTAAAGGTAATTTATGCCCTCTGACAATTTGCAAAGAACTGGGCATGACAGACAATAAAATATGAATAGCTTTACTACTATGTTAAGCTCATGTTATAATGAATAATTTGTAATATTTCTTTTGAAATTTTTAAATAATGTAAAGCAACCTGCATTAAAATTTTTTATAATATAACTATATACAAATATCCTTATTTGCTTTAGAACGTGGTTTAGTGCATAATCTGAATAGTTGCTGGGGGAATTATTAAATTATACAAATGAACTCACATTTCAAATTTTTGTTAGATTTCTCTGTCAAAAATAATTACATAAATTTACAAACTCTTAGTTCCTAGGATTATACTATATTCACATTTGTTAGACAGTCAAACTTTTATTATGATGGGAAGCACAGCCTGAAGAATTAAAAGCAAACTTGTTAATAATAGTTTTTTATTCCCAAAGAGGTCAACGGAGGATAGCCTTCATATTTATTTTATATAGTATTGCTTTGCAAAACTCTTTCCAAAAATATCTCCTTTCATGACTGTTTAAAAGTAATTTTTGGCCTTTTTTCAATGGGGGAAGTTCTTCAACTTCAAACTGTAAACAGGTGTATGAGTTTTTCTGAATTTCAAAGTCAGATGCTATTTAAGATCTTTTTTATAATTGGAAATGATAGAATGTCATTTTAAAGTAAAATTATCAAAATCTAATTACCCATGGATGCTACTATGGTGATATGTGTCTTTCCAAACTTCAAGGCATGTAGATTCCCCTGCTCCAAAAAAATTATATGCTCCAGTCAGCACTTTCACCTGTCACTAGAAAGGAATCTTGCCATATCTCCAAGTTCAATTCTACACACCAATTTGAATTGCAAATCCCAAATCATATTATTATATCTTACTTATTAAATCAATTTTCTATATCAGACACTAACAAATTCTCATTTCTTCTGCTTTAAACTTTAAAAATAAATAAATTGCGTTGAGCTTTCACTTCTTGTCTAGAATAGTCAATGTTGCAAATCTGTTATTGGCATGGATGTGAAGGCAGAGGTGCCTTCATATTGGGTTGATAGAAATATATACAGAAACAAAGTTTCTAAGGTTATTCTGGATACATAAGTCAAATGTAAAGAATGCAAACCCTGTGAAATTCTGCTTTAGAAATTTATGCTAAAGAATTAATAAACTAAAAGCCTAAGGTCTTAAGTACAAAGAAAGTTAATCACAGCACTGTAATTTGTAGTCTTAATGAAGTACCCGAAAAATATATCAACTGTGTCAAATTCTAATACACAAAAAAATCAACTTTTTGTTTTTATTTTTTAAATGCAGATTATTTGGGGCTAACTTGAAAATAAAACTAATACAATAAGTCTGGGGTGAAGCATTGGGATTCATGTTTTATCTTTTTATTAAATGATAGCTGTGTACATTAATGCAATCATGGGGTACAGTGTGGTGTTTTCATATACAATTTGAAATATTTTCATCAAACTGGTTAACATAGCCTTTATGTCATTCTCTTAGTTATTGTGTTAAGATGTTTACATTCTACTTTTAGAAATATTCACTTGTACCCTTGTAAGATAAACCATCCACCCCTTCCCTTTCCCTTCCCCTCCCCATATTCTTACGCTATAATTAGGTTATAGCTTTCATATGAAAGCTATAAATTAGTTTCATAATAGGGTTGTGTACATTGGATACTTTTTCTTCCATTCTTGTGATATTTTCTAAGAAGAACATTTTCCAGCTCCATCCATATAAACATGAAGGAGGTAAAGTCTCCATCTTTCTTTATGGCTGCATAGTATTCCATGGTGTACATATACCACAGTTTATTGATCTATTCATGGATTGATGAGCACTTGGGTTTCTTCCATGACCTGGCAATTAAGAATTGGGCTGCAATAAACATTCTGATACAAATATCTTGGTTGTAATGTAGTTTTTGGTCTTCTGAATATATACCTAATAAAGGAATTGCAGGATCAAATGGAAGATCTATTTTTAGTTCTCTAAGTGTTCCCAGGCACATCATAATTAATTTCACTAAAGTCAATATGAAAGATTCTACTTTTTATTTATTTATTTTTTTTTTAAATTTTATTGAATGGTAACTATGTACATTAATGCACTTCTGGGGTACAGTGTGGGGTTTTCGCATGCAATCCGAAATACTTCCATCAAACTGATCAACACAGC
>CAUYQV010028989.1:0-36737 GCA_963574575.1 Galagoides demidoff | reverse complement strand
TAAGAGTAGAATGTGAATGTTTTAAAACAATAACTAAGAAAATGACATGAAGGCTATGTTAACCAGTTTGATGGAAGTGTTTCAGATTGTGTGTGAAAACCCCACACTGTACCCCAGAAGTGCATTAATGTACATAGTTACCATTCAATAAAAAAAAAGAGAGAGAGACAATCACTTAGGCACAAGAGTTTGAGGTTGCTGTGAGCTGTGATGCCATAGCACTCTACGGAGGGCAACATAATGAGACTGTCTCAAAAAAAAAAGTCTGTAAAAATTGCCAAATGTCCCCTGGAAAGGGGAAAAACACACCACTAGTTTAGAACCACCGGCCTAAACAGGTATACTCACCCATTCTTTGAAAGAGCAAGATGAGAATTAGAAGCAGAGGATAGCTGAAGTTGAGACCTAAGTGGGAGACTGAGGGGAGATGGAACCAAACCATAGTTTTGATTATTTATCTAATAAATTTGGATTTTGTTTGATAGGCAACATAAAGGGACGTGATGTGATTAGATTTTCATTTTAAGAAAATGTTCTTGAGCTCTGAATGAGAAAGAATTCAAAGGATGTAGTCAAAAAACTCTGAGATGCCACCTATGTGAAATAAAGTCGAGAAAATGGAAAGGAAATGGTGACCTGCTGCATTTGTGCAATAGAATCACTAAAATCTGGCTGTTTTTAAGGGTGCAGGATAGAAAAGAGCTGAAGTTTCCCATGAAGTTCCTGGCTTGGATGAGTGGATGGGTGGTAAGGAAGACAGGGGCTAATGAACACCTGCTGGTAAGGATAAAAAAAATTATTTTTGTACATGTGAACCCCTGATATGTAATTTAATCCAAATGGTGAATAATCTTGCCACTAGGAACATTGTGTCCAGTTATGCTTATCTTTAAAGGATGGACATTAGTGAAGGAAACTCAAAGGCAGGTACTAACAGGTCAGGAATATCAGGAGAAAGTGGTGTCTCAGTGGAATCAGCTCCATAAGCAAGAAAACATTTTTTAATAGTTTTTTGTTTGTTTGTTTGTTTGGTTTGCAGTTCTCTTGTGTTTCAAGTTCCCAAGCCAGTTAAGATTTGGTAAACCAGGAAATTATAACTTTCTGTTGCACTGATGCATTCCCCTTTGAGTTTCTTTCCTGCAAATGGCAGAGCATCCTTGCAGCTATGAGCTTAACTACAAAGCCTCCACCACCTGTTTGTCCAGAGAAGCCAAGAGAAGCAACACCCTGCTACAGATTGTGCCCAAGGACCCACTGAGCAGCCTACTCCCTACATCCTTCCTGTGCACAGGCTGAAAGAATGACCAGTATTAACCCCGAGTTCATTATACCACTAAAAGCCCTGCCCTGGGAGGGACTTATCTGCCATTTTTTGATCATGGACTGTATGTACTAGTATGATTTCTGCTATGCTTTGTGCCCTGCATTCCTCCCCAATGTATGGCACTCACTCCCCTCATGCATTATTCATTTCACCTCCAGAAAAAACCCTGTTGGCCATGGAGGCATGTGGTAAACCCCCACAAAAATTAAATGAAATGTGCTCTTTTAATTCCAGAAACTGAGTGAAAAGACTTGCGAGTATTATGCGCTTTTGTCAAGGCCCTAAGCGACCTGGGAAAACACAGTGGGGCCTGCAGACAAGGCGTAAAAACCTCCTACAGGGAACCCCAACGATGTAGTCAAGTCAGCCTGCCAGATAAGGGTTGAAACGGCCCATCTGTGCAGAGGACATGACTTGAAGGTTGATGTGAGTGAAAAGAAAAACTCCATCGTAATGACGTTGAGTAAAACACTCCATCTTAACTGCAGGATATCCAAACCATAAGAAAACAGTCATGGAGCCTGTTTCTTGGAAATTTAATTGAGTACATAGAAGAGAAATGTTTTACTCCTGTTTATCCTAACCTTTAACTTTAACAGTAGAAGTCAGATAATGTATAGTTCTTTTAGGTCTTCAGAGAGGAATAGCCTGAGGCTAGCTTAAGATGGTTGTCTTACTTTCCCAGACTTTCTTTCTTTAGGCTAATCTTAGGATGGCTATCTCACCTTCCCAGACTTTCTTTTCTATAGTTTAAGATAAGAATTGAGGATGTTAGGTTTATTGATCAATGTGGTATACATGACTAGCTCCCAATAAAGGGGAATGGAAAATAAAGACATTTTGCTACACGCCATCTAAGAGTATGTAGTCGTTTCTTGCTTTCAAACAATTCTAGGAGCGAGCTTGCACCCTGCGGCCAAGCCATCCTTCTCTCCCCGTGAAAGAACATCACCCAACAGAGGCAGATTTGAGGTGGTCCATTCCTCCCACCTCCTGGTTGGTGCGTCCTCCACAGTAAATCCTTTCTTCTTTGACAGTCCTCATTGTCTCAGTAATTGGCTTTTTGTGCAGTGGGCAACTGTGGGTTTGTTAACATTGGAGTCAAGGGGGCATTTTCACACTGCGTAAACTATTTTTTTTTTTGGTAGAGACAGAGTTTCACTTTATCACCCATGGTAGAATGCCGTGGCATCATACAGCTCACAGCAACCTCTAACTTCTGGGCTTAGGCGATTCTCTTGCCTCAGCCTCCCAAGTAGCTGGGACTACAGGTGCCCGCCACAATGCCTGGCTATTTTTTGGTTGCAGTTTGGCTGGGGCCGGGTTTGAACCCACCACTCTCAATATATGGGGCCAGTGCCCTGCCCACTGAGCCATAGGCACTGCCCACACTGTGTAAACTATTAACAGAAATACACATTGTAGAGAAGATGAGGCCAAAGATACCACTCACTGGCAGCAACTTCAGCTCAGATAGTTAGGTGGCAGCAGAAGCCAATTTCTATGAGGAGCAAGTGGGCAGAGAAATGGAGAATACATGTTGCAAAATGGGATGCATCTTTTAGGACAGCTTCCACTTTGCCAGCCCTGTGTGTGCGTTGAGTTAGTGTCAAGGCTCTAGGGTCAGATGTGTGTGCTTCCCGTTGCTTTTCAGTTTCTATACAGACATCATTTAGGCTTCCCTTGGGTATGTCTGTTACTTTTTCAGAACACTTTTCACTTTACATCCTGAGTGTTTCTCTTTTCTCATCTTATTTGTCATCAGTTTCCAGCACCTAACCACTCCCGCCTTTTCTTGTTGCCCCTTCTCACAGACTTGGACCTTTTCAAAGGAACATCAGGGAATCTGATCTGCCACTCAGGGGCAGACATTTCAGGGGAGCTTAGACCCATTTGTATGAGGATTCTTTGAGCCTCTTGGGAAAATAATAAGCATATTTTGAGCCTGGTAGTTAGATCCCACACATTCAGCTTAGTTTCTCAAACAGAAGGTAGCAGAGTCAAAAGTCCATGTCAGTGTCTCCCCTGGTGTTCCCTGTGGGCAGGAAACTCATTCCTAGGGAAAAGAAATCTATAGTACAGGGCACTACTGGAGACACCAGTTAATTTTCTTTTTCTTTCCTTTTTTTTTTTTTTTTTTTGGACAGGAATTACTACGTTTTAATGCATGGCTGTAACTAAGCCCATGAACTCTTTTTTCTGGTGAGAAAGAGCAAGAGGAATCTTAACAAGGCTACCAGAAATGCTTCTCCCCAGCAGAATTCAAAATATGAAAAGTCCTAAATTGATGGTATAATCCTAATTCAGGGTTTGAAAACTAATATAACAGGCAAAGTGAACTCAGCAGCCTTCATCTGGGAATGTCTGCATAAGAAACAGATGAGTTATTTGTGATGTACAAGGTGCCTCTTACTCCCTCCAAGTCCTCATTCCCATCTTCAGAACACCAGAGGAAAGGACAAATGATAACTTAGTCACTTCTTGCTTCTCTGCTTATCCTTGTCTTTGCCTTGACCTTTTGAATCCTTGCTGTTATCTTTGTCCGTAGACAGTCTGAAACCACCGATTTCCTTCCACTTGCCACCAGGCCTGGAACTTCATGATGCTCTTTAATTCTAAGAGATCCTGTTCTACCTTTTTCTCCTTTTCTATTGGACCTTCAGTGACAACCTGTTTATACTCCTTTATCATGTCTGCAAGGTCTTGAAGGTGTGCTAAGTTACTGGCCCTTACTGCTTTTAGAGCATTTAGTTCATCCTGTTTCATTTCTGTGTCCTTATGGTATGTCTCCATCCAGAACCCCAGCTTCTCCTCAAGTTTCTGCTGCTCCTTTCTAAAGAACACTTCAATCTCCCCATGAATCCAGTTCTCTTCTTCAGTTTTCATCCATAGTTTCTCAGTCTCTTCCAGGGACAGTTCCTCTGTTTTGTTGCATTTTTGCTGGGTCTGGGCAATCTGCAGCTCAGTAGTATTTTTTTTTTCATATACTGATTCTCCAGGTTGGTTTTTGCCTTCATCATCTCTTGCATTTGGTCCCTGAGGTGAACAATAAATTCACTCCAATTCTGTACTTCAAATTACCATTCCTTTTTAACATTAGCTGTTTTTGAAATTTTGTCTTTTTTCTTCCTTCTTCCTTCCATGTCAGCTCAGGTTGACTAGGCCCTTTATGATTTGGTTGCTATGGATTTCCTGTTTTCTGGAAAATTCCAGTTGATTTCCTTATCGACAAATTTACTTTCTGGTTTTTTTCACACACATCAATTCTTTCTCATTTATTTTTAGTGTCAATAGAACATTTGTTATTATGTTACCTAAAAACAAATGAATTCAACTTTTTACCAAATTTGTAGATACAATATTGTGAAAATCAGAAGGCCTAAAGGCTCACTCATACCAAACACACTTTAGTCCTGCCTGGACTAGAAATGCTGAAATTGGGGTTTAAAAAGAAAAAAAAAAAAAACAACAACTGCTTAACCCCAATACCTGTATCACTTGCACCAGACAAACAGCCTTCTTGAGGAAAAAGAAAGGAGGAAGAAGAAGGAGGAGGAGGAGGAGGAGGAGGAGGAGCAGCAAAAGAAATGGTTGGAGCTATTTCTTTTTGTTTCCTCTTTATTGTTAAAATAGGAGATAACTTTTCACTCTAGAAAATAACTCACATCTCAATCACTAAAATGACTTTTAGCTTCAAAGAGAGTCCAGCTCTAGGTCTGGACTCTGACCCTCTCAACAAGTATTGGAATATAAATCTCTAGCAGATCTGAATCAGGCACCTGGTTATTCCACAATGGTCTGATTTAAAATATAGGTGACATGTCAAAAAAAAATTCACATAGAGCAGGGAGTGCACAAGTTACCTCAGAGAGATAGAAGATTATCCAATAGAGAATCTGGAACTCAGAATTATTTTCATCAAGTTTAGAAGGTATACTGGGGCATGATTTAAAGCATCAGTTAAATGGTATCCATGAAATTACCTATAGGGCATGAGAGTCATCTATTTCACCAGTCAACTGACTTCCAAGCAATTGAGATGAGATAAAAATGAGGAATTTGTCCCCAAGAGTTGAAGTTGCTGTGAGCTATGACACCATAGCACTCTACCCAGAGCAATTTAGTAAGACTCTCTCTAAAAAAAAAAAAAAAAAAAAAAAAAAAAAAGAGGCTCTTGCGTAACTACTAAGCAAGAGAAAAATGTGACAATAAGGTGCTATAAGAGAAAACAGAGCTTTCAAGTGCAAGACCACATCAGTATGGCTGAATAGCAAAAGACAGAAAAATCTTATCTAACTAGTCTGACAAAAGATGTTTATTGGCTCACATAGCTGAAAAGCTCGGAGGTAGGTCTGCTTCAATAAGGCTTAGTCTAATGGTTCAAATGAATACCCTTTTGAACTACTTCCATTTTTTATCATGAGCATGTTATCTGCTCAAAATAAATAAGTTTCAAAATTTGAAAAACATAAAAGAAATGCAGTGTCGGTCCTCAAAGAACTGTCTACCTGGAGTTAAGACTCAGAGACATGAGACTATTAGAAAAATATAAGACAGCACATAATTAAATACCAACTTGGGTGATACTGACTACAAATGGAAGAGGATAAGAGGTCTGCTGAGCTGAAGGAACTGAGCCTTAGATGATGAAGGGAAACTACAAGCCCAGGAAAACCTAGACAAATAAAAATGGGCAGAGGCATAAGCAACACAAGCAAATAAATAACTTTAGACTTCCTGGAGTCAAGCCTGGCTCTAATCTCAACTCTCTAATTTACTAGTTGAGTGATACTGAATGGCTTTGTTTTTGTTTTTGTTTTTTTGCAGGTTTTGGCCAGGGCTGGGTTTGTACCCGCCACCTCCAGTATATGGGGCCAGCGCCCTACTCCTTTAAGCCACAGGTGCCACCCCAACACTGAATGGGTTTTAGAACCTCTTTCAAACTCATATTTCTCATTTGTAAAATGCGGAGCATTTCGACCTCAAGGATTGTTATGAAAATTAAAGCATATACATAAAGTAGTTCTCACAGTACCTGACATAGAAAAGGTGCTCCACTAAATGGTGCCTAGTATAAACACAGTGGAACAGGGGATCTAATCTTGTTATAGTACATGGTATTGTTCTGGAGCAGGGGCAGGATAATACTGGCTATTAGGGTTACAGCAAATTGTGGAAGGTCATCTCAATTTGTCTCTGAGGTTCCTATAGCATAAGAATTATAAACAAGTACCACTATTACGCACTCTCTAATGTTCAAGAAGGTGAGAGGTCTGGTAGTTATAGGGTTTCTCTCTAGCATGGTGCCTCTGGTGTTTAATCAAGACAGAATTCTGACTGAAGGCCTTCCCACAGTCATTACATTTATAGGGTCTTTCCCCGGTATGGATTCTTTGATGTCGGATAAGGTGTGCCTTGCAAATGAAGTTTTTCCACAGTCAATACATTCATGAGGCTTCTCCCCAGTGTGGACCCTCTGGTGCTGAGCAAGATCAGACTTCCACATGAAGCCTTTTCCACAGTCCCTACATTCATAAGACTTCTCCCCAGCATGGATTCTCTGATGTCGAAAAAGGGCTGGGTTTCGAGTAAAGCTTTTCCCACATTCCTTACATGTGTATGGTTTCTCCCCAGTGTGGATTCACTGATGTTGTGTAAGGCTTGTGTTCTGACTAAAGCCCTTCCCACATTCCTTACATTCAAAGGGTTTCTCTCCAGTATGTACACGCTGGTGACGAATCAGGTTTGACTTCCAAATGAAGGCTTTAGCACATTCTTGACATTCATAGGGTTTTACCCCACTGTGAATTCTCCTATGTGCAATGCAGTGTGATCTAAAGCTGAAAGCCTTCCCACATTCCTTACATCCATAGACCTTCTCTCCATTATGAGTTCTCTGGTGGTGATCAAAGTCATCATTTTGATCAAAACACTTGCCACATTCTTCACATACATAGAATACCTGCTCACTCAGAATTTTCTGATGTATATCAAGGTGGTTGTTGGTGTTAGTATTCTCTGAACTCTCTTCTACTAAGATCATCTCATCCTTGACGATCACTTCTATGATATCATTTGTTGTAGCCTCCATACTTCCCCCATTGGGATAGCCAGGCCACCTTCCTAACCTGCTTTTCTCCTCTTCACAGGTTTTCTCAAACCAGAATCCCTGAGAGCCAAACCACCAGGGTCCACTTGATAGCACCATGAGGTTCTGTATTTCTTCAAAAATTTCCTTTTTCAGAATAAAATGTTCTTTATCACTCTCTGGAAAAGAACACACTTTCCTCAGCACACTCTCTGGAAAAAGAAATCAGAGTTTCAAATGTCATCATTATCATGACCATGGCTACCAAGTGATATTAATATGTCCACTTCTTTCCCTGTGTCTTAGTGGCCCTGTGCTAGCTGAAGATGGCAAAAACAGAGCTAACAAATAGAAAGAGACCACAAGCAAAAGGCAGAAACTAGGCAGAATCCCTTAGGGCTGTGATTCCCAACACTAGACCATAGCAGTCAGATAGGTAAGCCATCTGGTCAGTTTAAGTCCAAGACCCAAGACCAATCCTAATTTAATTAAATGAGCTTGTCCTAATGAAGCTGGAAGATTAGAGTTTACATTTTCTCTTGAGTAATTGGTTAATTTGGGGATTTGGGAGGGCCATTTATTTAGAATATGAATGGCAAAATTATTTTGAACATTTTACAAAAGAAAAACAGGAAAATGTATACTAGGATAAAATACTAATTTTCTTTTCACTTACCTGTACAAATTAGACTTGGACTCTCTTCTTGAAGTTTCAAGTTCAGTGGCTCTCCTGCCTGCTCAAGAGGGAAGATTCCAGCAGACATTAGAAATGGATATCCTGCCAGGGTCAAGATACAAATAAGGCTGGCTCAGTCAGAGGAGGGAGACCTGTTAGGAAAGGAGATGGAAGTGGCAGGAAGAATGAAGGTAGATGAAAAGATTGGCAACACTGATAACCAGAAGTGTGAGGCAACAAGAATACAAAGGATAGAAAACATTGGTCCAGGGAAGTTGTGATTCCATCAGTTCCCAAGGACATCGAAAACATAACACTCATATTTAAATGTCAAGAACAAGAACTAGGAAAGACTAAGGCCTCTTCTGTTCCTATCCCTAGGAGGTTAAAGCAAGGTCACATAGAAAAGAATCAGGACAGGATGCAAAGAGCTGTTTCTGAGAACTTCCCATCAAGGCAGGCTATTCTGGGAAACCATAATCTCTTAGTTGTCTTCCTTTCTATCCATTTATTTAATACCTCTCATTCCACAAAGAATCAATGATAGGTCTCTCTAAGGGATCCACAAGAAATGGCCTCACAGACTCACTTGGCCATTTCCAGAAGTCTCTTGTTACCCTATAACAGGAACCTCTATCTATCCACAGAGGTCCACTCTAATAAACTTTACTTCAGGCTTAGCTAAGATCTGTCTCTTGGTAACTCCCATCCAAAACATCCCAAGGAACACCTTCAAATGATGACCTATTATGTTGCTAAAGCCAGGGAAAGTGTATCTCCTGAGTATTACCTTCTCTAAGACAATAGGGGACTTTGAGTCAGGACAGGAGTGCACCGAGCAGGTCTGCTGTCAGTCAGGGAGTTAGAATTTTGTTTATGGAATAACTTAGCTGTTGGTTTTCCAACAAAAGCAAAGCAAAGATAGGAAATTCCCTGAGTGGTGAGGACAGAAGCACTGAAATCCTGAGAGAATGTACAGCACTTGTGGTTATCTCCTACATTCACTCTACCCCTCTCCACTGTTGGAATTTTGTGGGGGTGAAAGGACAGTTTATTCCAATTCTAATTCCCAGGGTAGACACTGACAAATCTACACCAAGCGGGTTAATCCCATCCTACACTCTACACGGGAAATTGATCCCGAGATCAGCAATTCAGACCAAGTCAATCAGTACACAGTATTTCCCTGGTGACAATGACTAATTTAAATCTGGCATATGACTTAAGGTGGTCCATTAGAGCAATACTTGAGCCTTTGATTCACAAGAAGACCTGCCCTATTTCTTTGCCTAGATAGGGAAAAGCAGTCCTGGTTACACCTACTAATCACAACCACAAGAGGAGCCAGACTATAGACAAAGCCAACATTGAAGGAAACAGCAGAAACTGAAATTCTGGTCAAACTATACCTGCAGCCCACTCTGCCTACAGACAACTCAGTTGCATGAAACAATAAATTCCTCCTTATTGTTTAAGCCAGTTTAAATTGGGTTTTAATATAAAGAATATCCTAATATAAAAAGATTACCAGATATAGCAAGGAAATGTGAGAATGGAGAGATTGAGGGCACAGACAAGTCTCACTGTGTCCACAGAAGATGGTGCAAAGAAGATGGAATGGGGCCAGGAAGGCAACAGGGAAGCATAGTTCTCACCAGGAAACTAAGAGAAAGAAAGCCCTGAGTTGGCCCTAAAGTAGGAATCCCTCGGCTTTCCCCCATCAACAATACCTGAGTAATAGGGACGATATGGGTGAGGGTTATTGGGATTTCTTGATTTCTAATGATAAATATGGCCCTTTTATCCAAAACTTGAAGACTAAGCAGGCCAGAAAAGCAGAAAGGGCACCTCATATCAGAGAATTAAACAGGAAAATCAGAGAGGAAAGATAAATGGTGGCCATGATAAGAACAGCAGAGATAGGGAAGAGGCAAAACAGGTAAAAGAGGATGGAACACACAGGAGCCAGGATGAACAGAACAGCAGCTGGAAAACTATGGGAACCCCACAGACAAAGAAGGGAATCCCACCAGTGTCCACAGTACTAGGTTAAGAGAACACATATCTATGACATTCTGAAGATCAAGGCAAGGGAACCAGTCAGATGACTGACACAGGTGTCCTCACTTACCTGTGGAGCTGCCCCTTGGTCCTGCTCCATCCAGAGCTCCCTGAGGAACTGAGCGCCAGGGTTCTTCCCCTCACTCCAGCTGGGCAATCAGAGTCAGTTTGGGAAATGGAAATGCTGCTTGAGGGCAAGGAAATGGGACAAGCAGGTGAGTGGGGTGACACAGAGCAGTCCCAGGGCTCCTCCCAGACCTGTGACTTCAGGGGAAAAGGGGAAAGAGGGAATCACTAGGAAAAAATAAGAAAAGGAAGTCCAGGGGAAGGAGAGGAGACTCCAGGGAGAGGGGCCAGGAGACTTAAAAAAGTCAAGAAGTTGACCGTTATTACCCAGTAACAGTTTAAGTCAGCAAACAGATGATTTCATTCATTGAGGAATTGAGTCCTTACTGCTTTTTTGTCCTCTCCCTCCAGAGCCTTCAAGTTCAGACATCTGCCTGTAGTTGCTTGGTATTAGACTGGATCTCCCAAACTGAAGGAGAGTGGGGAATGAAGGCTCAGAGGGGCACCATGGATGTGCTCTCTTCCCCCAAAGACCCACAGCACAGGGGGGAGGGATTGAGCAGCTCTCACCCTGAGGCAAGGAAGTCCAGCATGAGGCCCAGACTGATACCAGGACTTCCCACCTCTAGCAACTGCTGAGGTTGGGTCATTAAGAATCCAAGAGCCTAAAGCTGCCACTGAGCTTAGGATTATCAAAGACTCCTGAGTCTTTGAAAAAGGAAGAGCCAGGAAACTCTGAAGGGCAAAGGCAGAGCCCAAAGAGAGAGACCCTTACCCAGGAAAGCCACAGCCCCATAATTCTCCAGCATCACATCCCTGTACAGGACCCTTTGAGTTGGGCCTAGGCCAGTCCATTAGTTCTCAGAGAAGTAGACGGCCACATCCTCGAAGGTCACTGACTCCTGAAACAACATGTGTTTATATGCCCTAGGATAATCCCAGGACCAGGCCTGGAGTAAGTGATAGAAAGGGCACCAGGAAGTACTGGCAGGGATGCCTGTTAGGATTCTGGATTCTGAATGTCTAAGGGAACTCTCTCAGTAGAAGATTTTGCCCCCTACTTACAAACATACACGTGATCAGCCATCAATTTTCACATGTCTCTTCATCTTTATTTCAGCAATGTCCTCTCATCTTTTTCATTAGCCTCTGCAAAAGTTTTTGCTGTTCATCCCTATGCTCCAAACCACCATCTGTACTCTAGGTCCCAGATTTTCTCTACAATGTGTCCTCCTTCAGAGGTCTGTAACCCTTGATAACAACTATGGAGCCTGTGCCAAACACTATATATATAACTTTATGTTTCACTGCCTTACAAAGAGAGTATTAGATCCACTTTATAGAAGAGGAAGCTCGGAGTGATTAACTTCTCACAGAGTTCCAGAGTTGAGACAGAACCAAGGCCTACTTAACTCACTGGCTCCTCCTATCATGGCACATTTCCTTCAAGTGCCCCCTCCTGCCACCCTTGCTGCCCTGGTATAGGACTCTTCTTCTTCTCTCCTTCCCAATCACAAAGAGGCAGCTAAGGGCTCCTCAGGACACTCAGGGCCATGGAGACGACTCATCAGGGTAAATCCTAATTCTGATTCTATTCCCTACACTCCCCCACTTTCAACACATTCTCTGAAATAACCCACCCGCTTTCTTCCCACATCTTAACCTCAAAGTCCCCTTTATTTCTAGGAGTCTCAGCTCTTTCACCTTCTTTCCTTTCTGTCAAACCCTCCTCCTTGAACAGTGCTAACCTACAGCTATCAAGACTTTCTCCGGGGCCTGTAGCTCAGGGGCTAGAGCGCCGGTGTCATACACCGGAGATGGTGGGTTTGAACCCAGCCTGGGCCTGCCAAACAACAATGACAATTACAACAACAAAAAAATAGTCAGGTGTTGTAGCAGGTTCCTACAGTCCCAGTTACTTGGGAGGCTGAGGCAAGAGAATTGCTTAAGTCCAAAAGTTTGAGATTGCTATGAGCTGTAACACCATGGCACTCCACTGAGGGGGACATAGTGCCGGTCTGGGAGGACGAAGAGGGTGGATTGCCCAAGCTCAGGAGTTGGAGGCCAGCCTGAGCCAGAGCCAAGACTGGTGTCTAAAACAATTAGCCAGGCATTTTAAGGCCCCTGTACTCCCAGCTACTCAGGAGGCTGGGGCAAGACGATCACTTGAGCCCAATGTTTACTGTGAGCTATGTACTCCACAGCTCTCTAACCAGGGCTTCAAAGTGAGACTCTGCCCCCTCACCCCAAAAAAGACTTCTAATTCTCCATCCTTGTCTCAATCAGGATTTCAGTCTCAGCAATATGAAGGAGCCCACCCCTGGCCCATTTCATGTTAGTCCTTGCCCTACAAACCACCTCCCCCACCCAGTGATTCCTCCAGCACCCCAGAACTCAAAGACTTTGGCTAGCTCACTTTTATCTACCTACTGAAGTCCAAATTCCTCTGCACTGCAGACAATTCCATTCACTATTCAGAGACCCAGCTTAACCTGCCCCGCTATGCTCACCCACTATACTCTCACCACTCAGTTGGGAAACTAAACTTTCCTCTCTCAGATCTGTGCCCCTGCACCTGAAGATCTAGGTCTTCCCTGAATATCCAGTTCTTCCCTCCTGTGCCTGGAAACTCCTGTTCGTCCTAACAACCAGCATCTTTGAAATTCTGGCCATTCGGCGCTACCCGCAGGGCTCTGGAAGTACTCTGCCCCAGCACCTGGATCATGCCCTAGTCACAGCACGTCTTCCTCCCGAGCAGCTCAGGTCTGGGGTATCGAACTCACTTCTCCCGTGCCTGGCCCTCGAGGCCCATCCACTCTGAGTTCCACCTCCATTTCCCAGCAGCCACCAACCCGGGTCCCATTCTTTCTCTGGGCCTGGTGCCCAGAGCAGGGCCGAGCCCGCGTCCAGGCGCCAGTCTTGCACTCACCCGGCGCATCCAGCCGGCGCGGGCAGTCCCTGCAGCGGATCAAGGTCAAGGCCGAGCCGCACCAGGGTCGCTGCGGCCATGGCCCGGGCCGCCCTCCGGGGCAGCAAGCGCGCGCTGGGCCCAACCCGAGTCTGCCCGGGGCAGGGGAAGAGAAGTACTGGACCTGGCCGAGGAGGGGCGCTGTGGTCCCCGCCAGCCCCTGCCCGGCTTCCCCGCGCTGTGCGCAGGCCAGACCTCTGTACCTGGGAGGTGGAGGCGACCACGCTTGTGCTGCCGCGGCTGCTCTAGGATGGTGGAGGAAGCCGCGTCTCTGTGGTCCCCCTTTCTTGCCCTGAGAGGGAGGGGAGAGAGGTCTGATTCTCTCGGAGACACCACTGCTCCCGGGCGCCGCTTCCGGGATCGGGAATGCGGGAGCTGGTGGCTGTGGAAGAGGGTTCCTCTGGCAATCTGATCACCTCTTCTCCTTGCTCCTCGCTGCGTCCTAGTATGTATGGATGCTGATAGCACATATTTCACTCAACTGCGCCTGTTCGTGCATCTGCCTCTCTTTCCTAGTTTCTACTTTCCCAGGGAGCAGATTACACGTTCTTGACATTCCCATCTTTGTACCTCGAACATCCATCCAATGGCCTGTCCCCAACCTCTTGGGGGACTGATTTCTTTAATCGCCAAGGAATACTTGTTCAAAGTATTTGACTAGTTTTTCAGTTGGGCCCAAAGAGATAATTAGATAATATTACACAGCGTGCCAGGAAGTGAAGTTGTTGTTTGTTTTTAACTGAGTTGTAAAAAGAAGTGAAGACTACCCAAATAAGAACAAGCAAAAGCTATTTATTCACAACTTGTTATAGCGAGGGAGTCGGCCCCAGCCACTTGCATTTGACAGATGACTTAAAGTCAAGCTGAAGACTGGGAAAGCTTCATAATGGAACAAAAGGGAAGCCTTCAGGTATGCCCAGATCACAAGTTGTTGGCCTGGGAGAGCTATAGGGCAGCTTACTAGAAGCTGGCATCTTATGTAATTGGTTAAGGGAAAATATTTGAGTTGGGATTAAGTTGGAAGTAGGGGTAAAAATCCACAGAGGCCAGTGGATTCCCTGAGCTTACAGGATGGAGACCAGCCGGAACCAGAGTGAGACTCCATCTCTAAAAATAGGCGAGCCTTGTGGCAGGGGCCTGTAGTTCAAGCAACTTGGGAGACTGAGGCAAGAGGATCATTGAATGCAAGAGTTTGAGGTTACTGTGAGCTATGACACCATGGCACTCTACCAAGGGTGGCAAAGCGAGACTCTGTCTCAAAAAAAAAAAGGAAGGAAGGAAGGATAGCAGGAAGGAAGGTAGGTTAGGTGATATCTCAAGGTGGTTTTGATTTGCGTTTCTCTGATAATTAGGGATGATGAGCATTTTTTCATATGTTCGTTAGCCGTTTATCTTCCTTAGAGAAGGTTCTGTTTAACTCTCTTGCCCATTAATATAAGGGATCATTGGCTTTTTTACGTTGATTAATTTGAGTTCTCCATAGATCCTAGTTATCAAGTTTTTGTCTGAATCAAGTTTTGGTTGTTGTCTCCTTAGCTGTACAGAAGCTATTCAATTTAATTAAGTCCCATTTGTTTATTTTTGTCATTGTTGCAATTGCCATGAAAGCCTTCTTCATAAAATTTTCCCCAGGCTGATAACTTCAAGTGTTTTCCCCACAGGGAAAAATCCTCTTTGAGGATTTTTTTAAAATTATTTTTGTATTAAATCATAACTTTGTACATTGATGCATTTGTGGGGTTCAGGGTACTGCTTCAGTGTACAATGTGAAATGCTTACGTTGAACCCAGTAACACATCCATCACAATTATACTCATTTCTAAATCTTCGAGGATTTCTATTGTTTCATACCTTAGATTTAGATCTTTTATCCATCTAGAATCAATTTTAGTGAGTGAAAAAGATACAGGTCCAGTTTCAGTCTTTTACGTGTGGTTATTCAGTTCTCTCAGCACCATTCATTGAATAGGGATTCTTTCCCCCAGTGTATGAGTGCCGTGACATCATTGCTCACAGCAACCTCAAACTCTTGGGCTTAAGTGATTCTCTGGTGCCTGCCACAATGCCTGGCTATCTTTTTGTTGCAGTTTTCATTGTTGTTTAGCTGGCCCGGGCTGGGTTTGAACCCACCAGCCTCGGTGCTATGGGCATCAAGCCATTTTTCCCAAATCTTGAAAGTATGATGTTGGTATTTTAATAGGGATTGAATTGAACCTATAGATTGCTTTGGGATGTACAGACATTTTCACAATGTTGATTCTTCCCAGCCATGAGCATGGTATGTTCTTCCATTTGTTAATATCTTCTGCTATTTATTTTCTTAGGGTTTGGTAATTTTCTTTATAGAGGTCCTTCACCTCTTTTGTTAGGTATATTCCTAGGTATTTCATTTTCTTTGAAGCTACTGTGAAAGAAATTGTGCCCTTGATTAGGTTCTCATCTTGGCTGTTATTGGAATATACAAAGGCTTCTGATATGTGGACATTGAGACATTGCCATATTTTTGATCACTTCTAGGAGTCTTGGAGTTGAGTCTTTGGGGTTCTCTCTTTGCTGAAGATCATATCATCAGCAAAAAGGGAGAGTTTGATCTCCTCTGCCCCCACTTGGATGCCCATTATTTCCTTCTTTTGCCTGATTGTATTAGCTAGAACTTCCTGCACTATGTTGAATAGTAGTGGTGATAGAGGACAGCCTTGTCTCATTCCAGTTCTAAGTGACAAAGCTTTCAGTTTTACTCCATTCAGTATTACATTAGCTGTGGGTTTGTCATAGATGGTTTCAATCAGTTTAAGAAATGTGCCACCGATGCCTATTTTCTTCAGAGTTCTAATTAGAAAAGGATGTTGAATTTTATTGAATGCTTTTTCTGCATCTATTGAGAGGATCGTATGGTCTTTGTTTTTTGCTTTTGTTGATATGGTGAATTATAGTTATGGACTTGCCTATGTTAAACTAGCCTTGATCCCTGGGATGAAACCTACTTGATCATGATGAATGATTTTTTTAATGTGCAGCTGTAATCTATTGGCTAGGATTTTATTGAGAATTTTTGCATTTTTTTCATTAGTGAGATTGGTCTGCAATTCTCCTTTTTACTTGGGTCTTTTCCTGGTTTTGGTATCAAGGTGATGTTTGCATTATAGAATGTGTTGGGGAAGATTCCTTCCTTCTCAATTTTTTGGAATAGTTTCTGTAGTATAGGTATAAGCTCTTCTTTGAAGGTTTATAGAATTCTGCTGTGAAGCCATCAGGACCAGGGCATTTTTTTGTTTGTTTGTTTGTTTGCAGTTTTTGGCGAGGGCTGGGTTTGAACCCTCCACTTCTGGCATATGGGGCTGACACCCTACTCCTTGAGCCACAGGTACTGCCCTGTTGAGAGATTTTTTATAGTTTGTTTGATCTCAGCGCTTGAAATTGGTCTGTTCAGCTCAGTACCTGTGGCTCAAGTGACTAGGGCACCAGCCACATAAACCTAAGGTGGTAGGTTCGAATCCAGCCCTGCCCACCAAAAACAGTGATGACGGCTGCAACCAAAAAAATAGCCGGGCGTTGTGGCGGGCACCTGTGGTCCCAGCTACTTGGGAGGCTGAGGCAGGAGACTCGCTTGAGCCCAGGAGTTGGAGGTTGCTGTGAGCTTTGATGCCAGGGCACTCTACCCAGGGTGACAGCTTGAGGCTCTGTCTCAAAAAAAAAAAGAAAAGAAAAGAAAAGAAAAGAAAAGAAAAGAAATTGGTTTGTTCAAGAAACCTATCTCTTCCTGGCTAAGTCTAGGGAGAGGGTGTGATTCCAAGTATTGATCCATTTTCTCCACATTGTCAAATTTGGGGGCATAGAATTTCTTGTAGTACTCAGAGATGATCTCTTTTACCTCTGTGGCATTTGTTGTTATTTCCCCTTATGGTTTCTGATTGAGGTTATTAGAGATTTTGCTTTTCTGTTTCTAGTTAATCTGGCCAAAGTTTTATCAATTTTATTTATTTTTTCAAAAAATCAACTTTTTGTTTTGTTAATTTTCTGAATGATTCTTTTGTTTTCAATTTCATTCATCTGTGATTTAATCTTGGTTATTTCTTTTGTTCTGCTGGGTTTGTGATTAGATTGTTCTTTTTCCAATTCCATAAGATGCTACATAAGTTTGTTGATGTTCTCTCTGGTTGTTTTGAGGAATTTAACAATTTCCTCCTTTATCTAGTCCTGAACTCAACTATCATTCAGCATAAGATTATTTAATTTCCAAGTCTTTATGTGTGGATGAATGTTTTTCTTGGAGTTGAGTTCCACCTTTATTACCTTGTGGTCTGAGAAGATACAAGGTGTAATTTCTATTCTTTTAATTTTTCTGAGGTTTGATTTATATCCTAGGATGTGGTCGTCAATTTTGGAGTATGTACCATGGGCTGACAAGAAAAATGTACATTCCTTAGCTTTGGGATGGTGTGTTCTGTATGCCTATTAATCATATTTGTTCTAGGGTCACATTTAGTCCTTTATGTCTTTGTTTTGTTTCTGTTTAGAGGACCTGTTTTGTCTAAACAGAAACAAAACAAACACTGTTTTCCATCTCTTAACAGTATTAAGAGATGGAAACAGCATATGGATGGCTTGTGCTTTTTTATCCAATCAGCCAGCCTGTGCCTCTTCAGTGGTAAGTTCAGTCCATTGACATTTATTCAGAGAATTGGTAAGTGTGGTGGAGTTCTGTTCATCTTATTTTGTGTAAGTCCATTGTGTAGTTTTATCCTTTGGCCCAATGTGGAAGCTATGTTTTGACCTTTAGCTTCTGGGTGTTTACTTTGTTGGTGGCCCATTGTGGTGGTCAGTGTTGAGAATAGGTCTGAGTATTTCCTGTAGCACTAGTCTTATTGTGGCTAATTTCCTCAGTGCTTGTATATCCCCCCAAATATTTGATTTCTCCATCAATTTTGAAGCTTAGCTTAGTAGGTTACAGAATTCTGAGCTGAAAATTGTTTTGTTTACAAAGGTTGGAGGTGGATAACCATGCTCTTCTGGCTTAGAAGGTTTCAGTTGAAAAGTCAGCTGTGATCCTAATGGCTCTGCCTCTGTAGGTCAGTTGGCTCTTACTTCTAGCTGCTTGCAGAATTTTTTCTTTCATCTTGACTTTAGACAGGTTCATTACAATGTGTCTTGGAGAGGCTCTGTTGGAGTTGAGATGATCTGGGGTTCAAAATCCATCTTAAAGGAGTATGTTGAGGTCTTTAGTAAAACTTAGGAAATTTTCATTTATTATGGTCTCCAGTAGGGCTTCCTTTCCTTTGGGATAATCTTCTTCCCCTTCAGGAATCCCTATTACTCATATATTTGAATACATCATGGAGTCTCATAGCTCTGGTAAGTGCCTGTTCTACTTTCTCTATCTTCTTTTCTGCCTCTTTAGCTACCTGGATTAACTTGAAAACTTTATTCTCTAGCTCTGAGGTTCTTTCTTCTCCATAGTCTAATCTATTTTTGATACTTTCTACTGCATCTTTACATTCCCTGATTGTCTCCTTCATGTCCTTAACATCTGCCATATCCTTTCTTTATTCTACATATTTTTCACCTGATTTTTCATTCCATCTTTCCATTTTCTCATCCATTCCTTTTATTGTCTTTATAATACATATTTTTAATTCCCTGACAAGTCCATTAATTCTTTATAGGTGGAGTCTTCTGCAGTAGCTTCGTCATAGTCCCTTAGGGTAGTTCTGTTTTGGTTTTTCCTGTTGCCTGAATTTTTCTGTTGGCTCCTCATGTGTTCTTTTTCCTTCTCACTGCCTCCTTTGTTTCAAATAGAAGTCATTGCTCTTGATGACAGTATGTTGCAATATATTGCCAGGACACCAAGTGGTGCTGTGGTTTTTTTAGGAGACAAAGAGCACAGCAAGCAACCTCTATGGTCCTTATTCCAAACTTAGTTGCCTTCGGTGATTACCTGATTGTTTCCTCAGCAGTCAGACCCTGCCAGGTAGGGATCTTAAAGCTCACAAGAATCCTTCAGGGGCAGTTCTCACAGTGCACCCTGACTCCAGTTCCTATGTCATGTGGGAATCCTTAAGCCTGTTCCAAGAGTGGAGTTCTGATCTTGGCAGGTGGAATTAAGAATGGCTATGACTTAGGCCTCTGCTAAGACCTTCTCACAACCTCCCCATAATGGCAGCCACCTGGCCACTCAGACCTTCTCAATATGGCTACCTTGCCAGCCACCAAACCTATGGCAAATTCACTCCAATGGGCATTCAAATCTGGTTGCTATATACTGTTTGAGTCCGCCCACTCTTCCAAGCTTTCCACTCAAAGTGCAGCTTCCCCTAACAGCTGAAAACTCCAGAAAGGCTTCCTCCTTCCCCAGGTCTCTGTGGGCAGCCAGGCCATTGCAGCCAGTTGTGATTAGCCACTTGCCTAATTCATCACATTTCCACCTCTCTGGATCATACGCTGTATCCAGGTCACCACCTCCTTGCTGTGCTCCCTGAGCTATGACTTTAGTTTGGTCCTCATACCAGGTAATTCTGGGTTCTCTCTTTTTCCCCAGTCGTTCTATAAGATCTTAGCTGAACAATCCTTCTGGTCTGCCATCTTTTTGTGCCCTCACAATAGACATTCTTATTCTTATTTTGCAGGTAAAGAAAGTAGATCAGAGATGTCAAGTAACCTGTTCCTAGTTCACACAGGACTAAGATTTAAGACTGTGCCTACTAGACTCCCCATATTTTCTTGAGGGCGTGGTATAAGAGTGAATTGAAGGGCAGTTTCCCAGATAGCATGTCCACTGGAGTTCCAGGATTCAGGCCTGCTTGGGTTGTTCCTGCAGTGATTTATCAGATGAGCTGGGCTTTTTCTTCAAGCAGCTCTTAAAAGATGCCTTTCTCATGTCATTCTACTTGCCTGAAATACCTTAACTATCCTTTCACAATCTGGCCTTATATATCCTTTCAAGCCCAACTCAAATGACTCATTTTTCACAAACTCCCTCATGACCCCAGTTCTCTTTTTCCCAACAGGTTGGGATACTACTCTGCGATTCCACTGGCATTAGCTTTTATTGCTTTTAGTATTGTCCATTTGATATGTAAGTACTTACTTCATTTTCTCAATAGACTATGAGCTCCTTGAAAGACAATTTTTAAAACTATCTTTGTCTTTCCCCATAGTGCTTGTGATAGTTTCTTTTTTATGCTACGTCTGCCATAAATGATTTATCAATATGGGCTGTGAAACTGTGCATGGCAGTTTGTTTTCCTGATCCCAACTTCTCCCATTTTAGTCTTCTCTAACCCACTTAGCAGTGAACCTTGCACAATCTGGCCATACACAAGGTTTTGCTCTTCCACTTAATAGATGTGTGCCCAAAAGAGAGTTTCTCTCATCTTTGGGTTCCACTATTCTCATCTGTAAGTAAGACTGAATGCTTGTAATAGTACAGAATTATTCCTCCATTCAACAAATACTTATAGAGCACTTAACTATGTGCCAGCCAAAGTGCCAAATCTGAGGATACAGCAATTGTCTTGGTTTTTAAAACTAATTATGCACATCTACTCCCAACTTTTTCAGTGACCTTATGTTGGTTCTTGAAAATGGCCAGCAGTAAATTATTTACAATAAGGAAATTGACAAATTCTGATAAACCCCTATAAATCAGGGCTTATTTTCTCAGAACACCAATTTACCAGCATACCAAAGAGGGAGATGTACTTTATATAGAATAAACAAGAGAATCATTCTACAGAATGAAGAGCTCATTTCACATAAAGATAAAAATTTTGGGCTCGGCGCCTGTGGCTCAATCGGCTAAGGTGCCAGCCACGTACACCTAAGGTGACGGGTTCAAATCCCCAGCCCGGGCCCGCCAAACAACAATGATGGCTGCAACCAAAAAATGGCCGGGTGTTGTGGTGGGCGCCTGTGGTCCCAGCTACTTGGGAGGCGGAGGCAGAAGACTCACTTGAGCCCAGGAGTTGGAGGTTGCTGTGAACTGTGATGCCACAGCACTCTACCCAGGGTGACAGCTTGAGGCTCTGTCTAAAAAAAAAAAAAGATAAAAATTTTGTAAAAACTAAAATAGGGTAATGTTACAAAGTAACTGAAAGAAGAGGCTACTTTATACAGGTAGTAAGGGAGGGTCTTTTTTTTTTTTTTTTTAGAAAAAGTCATCTGTACAGGGTTAGGTGCCATGGCATCATCATGGCTCACAGCAACTTCAAACTCTTGAGCTCAAATGATCCTCTTACCTCAGCCTCCCAAGCATATGGGACTACAGGCACCCACCACAATGCCCAACAAGTTTTTCTATTTTTTAGCAGAGACTGGTCTCCTTCTTGCTCAGGCTGGTCTTGAACTTCTGAGCTCAAGAAATCCACCTTCCTGGGCTTCCCAGAGTACTAGGATTACAGGCATGGGCATGAGCCACCATGCCTGGCCAGGGAGAATCTTTTTGATAAGGTAAAATTTGAGCTGAGGCCTGAATGATTAAAAGAAACCAAGACAGGCATGCAGTGGTGCATGTCTATAGTCCTAGCTACTTGGGAGGCTGAGGCAAGATTATCACTTGAGGTCAGGAATTTGAGGCCAGTTTAGGCAATATAGTAAGACAATGTCTCCAAAAAAAAACCTAAATAAGAGAAATAAAGCATGCAAAGAGATAGAAAAGTACATTTTGGAAAAAACTACAACAAAAAGACAAGTACAAGGGCATGAGAGGGCCCCTGGGATAGGCACTACGTCACAACAGATGGGGTAAGAGTTCAAGTTCTTTAGTAAACAGACTGATGAGACTCTTGGCTCTGCCTCTCGCCAGCAGAACAACTCTGGGCAAGTTACTAATCTCTTGGACTCTCAGTTGTAAACCAGTTCTCCTGTATAAAATAAAGCTATTACTGCTTTGTAGGGTTATGTGCATATATCATTAACATAGCAGGCTTGAGCCCACAACAGATGGGGTAAGATTTCAAGTTCTTTAGTAAACAGACTGATAAGACTCTTGGCTCTGCCTCTTGCCAGCAGAACAACTCTGGGCAAGTTACTAATCTCTTGGACTCTCATTTGTAAGTTCTCCTCTATAAAATAAAGCTACTACTGCTTTGTAGGGTTGTGTGCATATATCATTAACACAGCAGGCTTGAGACCAAAAAAGGCCTGCTTGCAAGATAGACCCTTTGCTGGTATTTGGAAATTTTGTTTTCAGCCAACACAAAACCAGTAAAAGCGGTTCATTATGGCTAGGCTATTTGTACAAACAATATGATTCATTCCAAAAATCTATTTTCCTTCTGAGAATCTGAAATTTTGATATGTGTAAAATGCTATATTAAAATCCTGTAAAGTTTGCCAGGTGGAGTGCCTCATGCTTGTAATCCTAGCACTCTGGGGGAGCTGACACAAGGGAATTGCTTGAGCTTAGGAGTTCGAGAGTAGCCTAAGCAAGAGCCATACTTCATCTCTGCTAAAAGTAGAAAAGGTAGCCAGGCCTTGCGGCTGTATTCCCTTTTACTTGGGAGGCTGAAGCAATAGGATTGATTGCTTAAGCCTAAGAGTTTGAGATTACTGTGAGCAAGTGAGACTCTGTCAAATAAAATAAAATAATAAAATAAAGTAAAATACCACGAAGTCATAAGGTAAATCCAGTAACAAAAGTCTGAGTTCTATAAAAGTATAGAGATAGCCAGAAGTTAACCAGTCATTGTTCTCTAACTTCCTTACCGCTGTATCTACTTACTGCTTTAATGGCACGCACTCACCCTGACAGGTTCAAGATTTGTGATTTCCCCAACTGCTCTAAAGATAGCATTGCTATTGTAAAGCCTAAGACTGGTCTTTGAGATATTTTCCGACTCTGCATTTTAGGAGTGGGCGGGTCCCACTGATGTCCCCTGGACCTGTGGACAGAAATGAGAACAGATCCAACAAGCCTTGAAACCCCTACCCGGGAAATCTCTCAATGGAGAAGGTGATTTCTGCTTTCACAACACTGTGAGTTCATCCCCAATCAGAAGACCCATTCCTTCCCCCTGGCCTCACTCTCCCGCAGGGGGCTCTGCAGCCTACCCAACAGACACACGCTGCGCCTGGGCGCGGAATACTGTGGAACGACCAAAAGAGGTCACCCGCACGCCGCCCTCGAGCCTGTCCCGCTTTAGCTTGCCCGAGGTTGTCCTTCCTGGCCTCCTCTCCCACCCTCATAACTGTGCCCTCAGCCTCTGGGGGGATCCGGTACCAGTGGAGCAGGGCTGAATCGTGCCGCCCTCCCCGGGCTGGCTCTAGGTCGGTGGCCCCAGCTCCTCAGGAGCGCAGGGGAGGGAAGCCACTTAGGCCGCCTTCCCAGGGGTAAGCCAGCCTCCGCCCAGGGAAGAGCCTGTCACTGCCCGTCCGGCCGGTGACCCCCAGGGCCTGAACCTGGACACTAGGGTGGCTGCAGCGGTGGCGTCAGAGGAGTTTGATGCCAAGTGACGTGTCACAGCCAGAAACAGCAGTGAGCTTGCTGGGTCTGCACACCGGGGGAGACCGTCTTCAGGCTCCCCTGAGCGCTCCCAGCACCTTGACCTGGGGCCGGTATGCTCCCATACGTTGGGACCACCTGCCGCTAGCACCACCACCAGCACCACCGCCATACACACAACACCTGATCAGTGTGGCCTTCCAGACTCTGCACCTCCCTTCTGGCTCTGCTCTTTGCAGCACACACACCATACAGCCATACCTCAAAGATATTACCGGTTCCATCCCAGACCTCTGCAATAAAGCGAGTAACACAATTTTTTGTTTGTTTGTTTGTTTGTTTGATTCCCAGTATGTAGAAAGGTTATGTTCACACTGTACATGCAGTATATTAGGTGTGCACTAAGGTCGTTAGGTCAGTTGGACAGAATTACAGGATGACAGGTTAGTCAAGCAGCTGCATTTATTGACATAAAGCTTCCACACTGTGCAGGGCTGCTGGGAAAGACAGCAGCTGGGGTGATGGTTTTGCAGTCAGGTTTTAAGGTTAAAGGCTTAGGTGGGGGACAGGGATGAGGTAGCTGACATGATGATGGAGTGGGCAGTGCTTTTCATGCATTGGCCAAGGTTTCTGAAGGCCCATTGAGATGTCAACTGGAGCAAAGATGGATGGGGGTTTTCAAGTGCAGATTCTTGATGTAGATGACTGACCACTGAAAAATGTTCTCAGAAATCATGTAAATATGTTTGTTAGGCATAGAGCAATTTCTCAGACATACTAGAGTATTTGTAGTGCAGGACTAATTGTCCTAATAGCGCACGATGACATTATGTTCAAAAAAATACATACCTTAATTTTTTAAAAGCTTTATTACTTAAAAATGCTAACAATCATCTGAACTTCAGCAAGTTGTAATATTTGTGTTGGTGGAGGGTCTCACCTCCGTGTTGATGGCTGGAGAATGATCAGGGTGGTGATTGCTGATTGGCTGGGATGGCTGTGGCAACTTCTTAAAATAAGAGAACAATGAAGTTCGCTACATAGACTGATTCTTTCATGAAAGGTTTCTCTGTAGCATGCAATGCTGTTTGATAGCACCTTAACTACAGTAGAACATCATTCAAAATTGGAGTCAATCTTCTCAAACCCTGCTGCTGCTTTATCAATGAAGTTTATCTAATATTTTAAATCCTTTCTTGTCATTTCAACAATGTTCACAGCATCTTCACCAGGAGCAGATTCCATCTCAAGAAACTACTTTCTTTGCTCATCTATAAAAAGTATTGCTCTTTATCCATTCAAGTTTTATCATGAGATTGTAGCAATTCAATCACATATTCAGGCTCTATTTCTAGTTCCCTTGCTATTTCTACCATATCTGCAATTTATTTCCCCACTGAAGTCTTAAACTCCTCAAAATCATCCATGACAGTTGGAATCAACTTCTTCCAAATTCCTAATTCCAAATTCCTCCTTCCATAATGTTGATACGTTACCCTCTTCCCATGAATCACAAATGTTCTTAATGACATCTAGAATGATGATTTTCAGTTGGTGGTGGTTTTCAATGATGGTGGTTTTCAATTTGCTTTGCTCAGATTCATCAGAAGAATTGCTATTTATGGCAGCCTTGGCCATATGAAATGTATTTCTTACAATAAGAATTGAAAGTCAAAATTACTCCTTGATCTATAGGCTGCAGAAGGGATACTGTTTTAGCAGGCATGTAAACATCATTCACCTCCTTGTGCATCTCCATCAGAGCTCTTGTGACTAGGTGCATTGTCAATCAGCAGTAGCATTCTGAAAGGAATCCTTTTTTAAGAACATTAGATCCCAATAATGGGCTTAAAACCATAATGTAAACAAATGTGCTATCTTCCAGGCTTTGTTGTTCTATTTATAGAGCACTATCAGACTAGATTTAGCATAATTCTGAAGGACCCTAGGATTTTTGGAATACTAAATGAGCATTAATTTGACTTAAAGTCACCAACTACATTAGCCTATAATAAGACAGTCAGACCGTCCAATAAAACAAAGCACAATAAAATGAGATACGACTGTGTAATTATATACTTTGGGGAATAATTAATATCTTTTTCCTTCCATTAGACCAGTGGTTCTCAACCTTCCTAATGCCATGATGTGTTTTCATTGTTACCAAGGGGTCGTGACCCACAGGTTGAGAACTACTGCATTAAACCATAAGCTCTACAAGAGCAGGGAACATGTATATCTCATTCACAGTTATATTCCCAGCACTCAGCAAAATTTCTGCCAGTAGTTATCCAATAAATACCTGGTGAATGAGTAAATAAGGCTGCTCCAAGGAAAAAAAGAATGAATGGTTAAGTGAGGGTAAATGTTTGAAGTTAAGGATGAATGTAAAATGGTGCTCCAGCCATTAAAAGCTAAGGGACAAAGTTCAGGTCATTGGATTTGGCCCAGAGACAGTTTCTGACTGTGAATTCTAAGGCTGAAGAGAGTTGAGGGCACAAAGTACTTGCTGTGGTTGCGCTGAGCAATCACGAAGGGCTTCCTGGAGGTAGAGAGTGGACAATAGCAGGTCCCTGCCCAGGAGAAGCTTATGAGGCAAAGGAAACTCAGGAGGGCCTATGAAAATACTAGGATTGTCTGAGGAACCAAAGTTCCTATTTATAGGTCATTAGGAAGTTAAAGAGTAATTTAGGGAATTATCAGAACTGATTGAATCAACTCTGAACCTCACTTATTGCAGCAATGGGTTTGAGTCAGTGGCCCAGCTTTCTTGAGGATCTGTAGACTGGGAACTGGTCTCACAGCTCACAGAAGCCCCTAGTGAGGCTTAGCCCCAGCTTACCTCAGTGCCCCAAACCTGGGCAGCTATTAGAGGAAGTCCCTACTGCACTGAGCCTAGATCCTCATGGCAAAATGATTAGTTGAAGTCTCTTTTATTTCTGAAATTTCATAATTCCAGTATTCTGCCATCTTGTTAGAGAAGCATATGGGCCAGACATTAGGACTAGTGGGAGGGCTCCAGGTGAGAGATCAAAGACTGAGGGCTGGCTTGGCGCCTGTGACTCAAGCAGCTAAGGCACCAGCCACATACACCTGAGCTGGCGAGTTTGAATCCAGCCTAGACCCACCAAACAACAATGACAGCTGCAACCAAAAAATAGCCGGGCGTTGTGGCAGGCGCCTATAGTCCCAGCTACTTGGGAGCCTGAGGCAAGAGAATTGCTTGAGCCCAGGAGTTGGGGGTTGCTGTGAACTGTGATGCCACATCCCTCTACTCAGGGTGACAATTTGAGGCTCTGTCTCAAAAAAAAAAAAAAAAAAAAGAAAGAAAGAAAGACTGAGGCCTGAACCTCTGCTTGGAAGATCCTTAGTCTACACTTTAGAAAGCTCTGTGGGTGCCCTCAGACAGATTCCTTTAAGTCCCAAGGACTTAAAGCCCCAGCATCAGTCTCTTTCCTTCAGGTTAGGATGTCAAAAGTCCAGTGGAAGGACATACATTCATTCTTCACTTGACTTTGACTGTATGTGCCCTGTGCACATGGAACTAGGAGCAGACATGACTCCAACAAGGTGGTGCCCCTTTGGCAAGCATCTTTGAGACCAGAGGGGAGACAGACTTGGGAAAGGATGAGAAGATAGGCACGGGGCTGTCATGGGGCCCAGGAGAGGGAACAGAGGTATGAGAAAAGGCTTTCGGATATGAACTAACATATATCGAGCATTCACTAAGGTGAGCCAGGAACTATTCCAAGTGTTTTTCATGTATTCTCTTCATCTCATAATAGCACCTGTAATGTACTATTATTATTCCCATTTCACAGATAAGGAATGGAGGCACAGTAAATTAAAGTAACTTGCCCAGGGGAGATCAACTAGGAATGGAAGTTTTTGTTGACCTGTTTATTTATTTACAGAGTCTCACTCAGTCATCCTGGCATAGCAGCTCACAGCAACCTCAAACTCTTGGGCTCAAGTGATTCCCTTGCCTCAGCCTCCTGAGTAGCTGGGGCTACAGGTGCCTGCCACAATGCCTGGCTAGTTTTTTAGAGATGGGGTATCACTCTTGCTCAGGATGGTCCCAAACTTCTGAGCTCAAGCAACCCACCAGCCTTGGCCTCCCAGACTGCTAGGGTTACAGGCATTGTTAAGTCTTTTAAAGATAAAGAAGGGGTGGATGTGAAATTTCGTAAGAGCTTGGTGCATTTCTACAGCATGAACTGGCAAATAAATGAATACATGAATAAATATAGGTGTAAATAGTCAGTAAGTCATGGGGCTAGGGGTGGGCTCACGGTAGGCTTAAAGAGAAGATGAGAGAGCTGTTAAGAAAGGTCAGAGCAAAGTGAGCAGCTGTGACCATGGCTTCTCTTTGAACTTCCTCCTGGTAACCTCGTCCTCCCATATTAGTAAGCTCTGTCAAGTGTTAAGTACAAGGGAACAGTTTGCTTCCACATACTGTTCTGCTAGGGTTATTTACACAGCTTTCAGCCACAGGGCAAGGTCCAGGTGTACAGATCTTTCCAATCCTAATATATCAAAGCCTCCCAGAGTTTTCTGGCATCCAGAGAGCAGCGTTCTATCTGGAGCTTAAACTGCAGGAGCATAGCCATGGTGCTCTGGAGTCTGGTGCTGGGACCTCTGCTGGTGGGCATTGTGGGGTACCTGTTCCTGCCAGGACTTCTCCGACAACGCAGGCCCCAGGAGCCCCCTCTGGACAAGGGCACTGTGCCCTGGCTGGGCCATGCCATGGCTTTCCGGAAGAATATGTTTGAATTCCTGAAGCGCATGCAGGCCAAGCATGGGGATGTGTTCACAGTGCTGCTAGGGGGCCGGTACTTCCACTTTGTCATGGACCCCTTCTCCTTTGGCCCCATCCTCAAGGATTCACGGAAAAAACTAGACTTCGTACAATATGCCCAAGAACTGGTGCTAAAAGTATTTGGATACTCTTCAATGCAAGGGGACAACCATATGATCCACTCAGCCAGCACCAAGTATCTGATGGGAGATGGCTTGGAGGAGCTCAATGAGGTCATGTTAGACAGCCTGACCTTGGTAATGCTGAGGCCCAAAGGCCAAAGTCTGGATGCCGGTTGCTGGTATGAGGATGGCCTCTTTCACTTCTGCTACAATATCCTGTTCAAGGCTGGCTACTTGAGCTTGTTTGGCTACACAAAGGACAAGGAACAGGACCTGCTACAGGCAGAGGACTTATTCACACAGTTCCGCAAGTATGACCTCCTTTTCCCCAGGTTTGTTTACTCCCTGCTGGGACCCCG
This sequence comes from Galagoides demidoff, assembly GCA_963574575.1. Lineage (NCBI taxonomy): Eukaryota > Metazoa > Chordata > Mammalia > Primates > Galagidae > Galagoides > Galagoides demidoff. The sequence continues at coordinate 7,837 of CAUYQV010028989.1, read as the reverse complement.
GGAGTGGCTAGAAGTGGGCCGACTCCAGTGTTTCTTTCAGAAGATGCTCTCTGTGAAACACACCCAGGAGAAAGACAGCCTAAGCAACTGGATAGCCTACATGCTTCAATCTCTAAGGGAGCAGGGAGTAACTCCAGTTATGCAAGACAAGTTCAACTTCATGATACTTTGGGCCTCTCAGGGAAATACAGGGCCTACGTCTTTCTGGGCCCTTTTGTTCCTCCTGAAGCACCCAGAAGCCATGCAGGCTGTGAAGGAGGAAGCTACCCAGGTCCTGGGCAAGGTCAAGCTAGAGGCCGTGGAACCCTTCCCCTTTAAGCTGAGTGCCCTGCAACACACCCCGGTGCTGGACAGTGTGATGGAGGAGACTCTACGGCTAAGGACTGCACCTACCCTCGTCAGGGCAGTGCGTGAGGACTACATCTTGAAGATGGCCAGCGGGAAGGAGTACCTGTTCCGCCAGGGAGACATGATGGCCCTCTTTCCCTACCTCTCTGTGCACATGGACCCTGAAATCCACCCCGAGCCCTCTGCCTTCAAGTACAATCGCTTCCTCAACCCTAACGGGAGCCGAAAAGTAGACTTCTACAAGGCAGGCAAGAAGATACACCACTATACCATGCCTTGGGGCTCCGGCGTCTCCATCTGCCCTGGGAGGTTCTTGGCCCTCAGTGAGATGAAGCTCTTCATCCTGCTCATGGTCACATACTTTGACCTGGAGCTAGTGGACCCTGACACACCTGTGCCCCCTGTTGACCCACAGCGCTGGGGCTTTGGCACCACACAGCCCAGCTATGACGTGCACTTCCGATACCGCCTGCAGCCGGCAGAGTGAGCTCAGCCAAGCCAGCACGAGACTGGCAGAGGGGCTCCTCCCTCGGGTTCCCACCTCTTCTGCTCCCTACAGCCTCAGACTCCCACTCCTACCCCTCTGGTACTTTGGCACCTCCTTTCTCTGCCCTGGTCATCCTTATTCTCTCTCCCCCTTATCATCTCACAGGCTTATCATTCTTCCTTTGAAACACTATGTCTCCTGGTGTGTTCTGCAGAACTCTCTTCTTACAGGAAGCCCAGTGGAAGGGTGAATATCTGTGGCCCACTCAGTTTCGGAGATGTCTGCCTTGAGAAGTCCTGCAGTAGAAAAACAGGTTCCCATGAGTCATGTGGCATCTTGCAAATCTTAGCCTCCACTCTCCCACCTGGCTTTACTTTTTTCCTACGACATTTGTTCCATATACTGTGAAATTCAGGTTCTAGACCACTGTCATCCAATAGAAATACGAGGCAAGCTACATGTGTAATTTTTATTTTATTTTATTTTAAGACAGAGTCTAACTAGGTCACCCTCAGTAGAGTGCTATGACATCACAGCTCACAGCAACCTCAAACTCTTGGGCTTAAGTGATTCTCTTGCCTCAGCCTCCCGAGTAGGCAGGACTACAGGGGCCTGCCACAACACCCAGTTATTTTTTGTTGTTGTTGCAGTTATCATTGTTGTTTTGTAGGCCAAGGCTGGGTTTGAACCCTCCTGCCTTGGTGTATGCGGCCGGCACCCTAACCACCAGGCTAGGAGTGCCTTTTTTAAAAGACACATTTTTAAATAGTAAAGAGAGAAATAAAATTCATTTTAGAATACATTTTGCTTAATTCAATAGATCCCAAATGTGATCAGTGTACAAAGTATTAGTGAGATATTTTTCTGTTCCCTTTTTCATCCTGTCTTCAAGATCCAGTGTGTGCTGTATCCTTGCAGCACTTCTCCATTCAGACCAGCCACATTTCTGATGTTCACTGCCCCCCCCACCCCACCCCCCCGCCGTGGCAAGCAGATGCCATATTGGGTGGTGCAGGTCTGGAGAAACACTGCCTTCACAGTAGGTGTTATTCAATGTCCCTCCCTCAGGGACTATGCACTCCCATCTCATGGTGGTCTCAGCCCTCCCTTGGTTTCCATAATCATTGCTGGGCACAAGCTTTCTCTCCCCAGGGGAGTCCCCCCACACCTCTGACTGAGCTTGGTCCATCCCATGTGGAACTCAGCCTCTGTCTGCCTGCCTCTTCCCTGGACCACTCCCTCCTCCTGACTTTCCTGCCCCTCTCTTCTCAAGACAATACAGTCCAACAAGGCTCCAGGCCTGTCAGCATAATCCCCCATGATGCCTCTGAAATGTATCCCTTTCTCCCCACCCCCACTGCCATTCCTGTACCTGTGACCTCTGCATCTGTCTCCACACCAGGCCTTCCCAGCTGTCTGTTCACCCTGCTGCTAGAAGCTCTTTCCAAATGTGCCTCCGATTGTCACTTTTTTACTTTCCTGTCTTCCCCTTGCCTTCACACATCTGAAATTTAAGTTTTGCCACAGCTGGTTCCTAAATTTCTGAAGTCAGTGCAATTCAACTTTGCCTACTTTCATTGCTTGGCCCGCCTACTCCAGTGCCATTACTCCTGGAAGTCTTGGATTTCACCGCTCTCATCCTCTGGCCAGATGGCCTCTATCCCCTCATGCTTCCCTAGCACCATTTGTATCACAGCACATCTGTCATTGTTTTCTGTGTCTTGGTTTCTTCCTCCTTCCCCTGCCCCAGGCTGGAGCCCACCAGGGCACAGCATCTTGTTCATTCATCTCTGAGCCCCTATTTCCTACGTGGAGATTAAATTGTAAGAACCTTACTTTCAGTCTCAGTTAATTTATTTCCTGTCCTCAATTCATTTCCTGCCCCTCCTTGGCCTAAGCCTTCTGTCATATGAAATGGAAACAATCCCCATTGCCACCCTGCTTATCAGGACCGGCAAGGTGTTGCTGTCAGAGCTGCAGCTGGCTGATGCCAGGCCCCTCACTAGGGTTGAGACAGGAGGGGAATGATCCAGTTCTTCTCTTGCCCACCCCATTGGAATTAGAGAGAAGATCTTAGAGAAGGTAGGCCGAGGTAGCGAGAATCGGCCAGTGGGTCTTCTCTCTGCTACTCCTATTCTGCATCTCTTCCTGGCCCCTTCCTTTCTGCTGAGGCTGCCTGTTTGGCCCTCAGTTTTCCAGGATAGTATATCATTAGAGTGGGCAGGGGCCAGAAGTCTGTCCTCAGATGTCTATGTGATCCCAAGCCAGGGCCTTCCTTCTGCTCAGGTTAGTGGCCCCAAATGCTGATGTCTGCCTGGAGCCTGACAGAGCTCTGCTGGGCTGGGAGAAGCTAGGATACCCCAGCATATTCCACAAGGGACAAGAGCACAAGGAGAAGAGTTGGTCAGGGGCACAGAGAAGGAGAAGGGGGCTAGAATGCCGGGTGCTATCTATGGAAAGCTTACCAACAACCTCCCCACACCGCCAGGCCCTGCGCCCAGTCCACTGGGGATGGGAGTAAGGGAATGGGGCCTTCACACATCTCCTTGGCCTTGATCAGACTTCAGTGCTATTTCCTTCCTTTTCCCCACATCTAAGGGAATACAGACTAGGAGGCTAACCTGTGAATTGGCTGGGGCCAGGCTGAGGGCCTGAGTCCCCTAAGTTAGGACCAAAAGTTCTCAACTGGGAGTGACATGCGAAGATCTCCAGGGAATTTCATGAACCCTAAGGCCTGCTTGAGAACCCCAGAGGGTATGCTTAGGACTGAGGGAAGCCTTAGTGGGAAAGGGGGAGAGGTAAACACAAGGGCACCACCCCACACTCAGTGATGTCCATCATAACAACAGGCCTCCTAGGAAGCAGTGAGAACCTCAGCATTGGGGTGTGCAGTATAGCCCACCTGCTGGCAGGGGAGGGGCCCACAGCCCCTGTGGCTCTTTGCCCTGCGTGAGGACTGCTGCAGACAATCCTGGCAGGGTTTCAAGGCATCAGGAAGACTGCAACTCCCAAGGTTGCATCTGGTCACAACCTGCCACACCCAGCAGTTCTGTCCCTCAGCCCCTCATTTATGCACCAAATCTTTTCTCCCTCTCACCTCTTTCCTTATCAGGACCTAGGTAGAAAGCCTACAAAATGTATTCTCTTCAAGGATAGTTTATAACAAAGCAAGATCAGGGTGCCTCTCCGGTGGTTGGGATTTTAGGCACCCAGGAAAAAGATTTTTTTCCCATAGGGAGTAACTGCTGTGAACACTCACATCGTGTTTCATGGAGTCAAGGGTGGGCAGCAGCCTTATGTAGGGAAGAGCCCATCTTGCCTCTGAGCCTAAGGGTCTGGAAAATTCTGGTGGCTCCCAAGACCCCTGGGAAAGGTTTGGGCAATGTAGTCAGAAAGCCAAACCTTGCCAGAATTTGGGGCAAACAGTGAGCAGCAGCAGGGACAAAGGCCCGGGCTGGCAAGTGGGGTCAGGGTGGAGGAGGCTCTGCTGGCCTGGGCTGTGAGGGCTGGCAAGCTACACTACAGGGCACCTAAGAGGGGGAGAGGGAACAGCAGGTACCTGTAGCCAGCCCTTTTCCTCTCTTTTGGGCATGAGCTTCAGGGCACTAATTTTCATACATTGGTCTTTTGCAAGGAGTACACACTCAGACACACAAATACATACACACAAAGACATATAGGAAATACATGGGCAAATATCCAGATCCACTTGGACACAGTGACACATTCATATCAGATCCACATACATAGCTGTATATACTATGCACAGTCCACACGGCAACACAGACACATGTGCACAGACTTCCCAGACAGATACACACACACACACACACACACACACACACACATCTACCAGTGCTGCTGTGACAAGCCCCGCCGGGTGTTCCTTGCCTGGCACACCTTGACTTATCTTATCTGGGCACAGTCAGGGCCTCCGGGCACCTGGACCCTGTTGGTAGGCCCCAAGCTGTGTATCTCATCTGCCAGGCTGGCACAAGATGTTCCTTATGAGGCACATCTATGTCCTCAATGTCCTCAAACAAATAGCTACACTCAGATCTAGACCTTCATTTCCCTGGGTACTGAGGGAGCTCAGAGTCATTCCTGACAGGGGCGATGCTGGGGCCTTAGGGAGAGAGAATTAAAGACTCCAGAGCTGAGAGAGATGGGGGTGTGGAAGATACAGTGTTTGGGAAACTCAGCCAACATCAAGGGGCAGCTGGGCTCATGACACATGCACTGTGATGAAGCCATCTTAAGCCCGGAGGAGAGAAGAAAGAGTGGACAGAGTACTGGCTGCCCGATCTCTCCTCTGTCCATCAAACATGCATTCAGAAAATAATTAATGACATCTCCTACATTCTGAGGAGATAAAGCATGTGCACATGGCAAAGTCCCTGCTCTCCTGGAGCTTACACGCACCCAGCCCTCTGTCCTCCTGTCCTCTATTCCATCTACCCTTGTGTGGGGCTGTGTCTGGTTGAGCAGGGCAGACGTGGTAAGATGTGGCAGATTACACTAGGTGGTCCTATGAGGTGGGGAAGAGCAGTGAGAGCCTCAGAAGTTTGGGAAAGGGAGATGTCACTGTGGCTGGGGACCCTCTGAGGAAAGGTCCCAGTGGACATGTCAGGGGCAGGAGGATGGCATTGGAGACGTGACTAGAGAAGCACCCAGGCAGAGAATGTCAGTCAGGAATCTTTAGGTTGCAAGTAACAAAACGGGACTCCACATTACACTGGGAAAGAATTTATTGGTTGGTGGCTGAGTCCAGGGTTGGGATGAGCTTCAGCTAGGCCTTGATTCTGAGGCTCAGATGCTGTCCTCAGGAGCTGCTCCCTCGCTGGTGCCACCCCCATCACCTTTGGAAGTTTGGGTTGATGAAGGAGAAGCTCCAGATCTCACCCCCTCCCAGCTTAAGTTTCGTGCCTCGGTTCCAGCATGCTCTAATCACATTCCATTTCACTGGCTCTGCCTGGCTGGCGTGCTCACCCCTAAGTCAATCACTGTGGTTGGGGGAGCACAAGGTAGTAACTGGCCTACGTCCCGTGCTTTACCCAACCTCCACCCAAAGCACAGGGCAGAGTGACCAAGGAATGGTTTCTCAGAGTAAGCCAGATTCAGTTAGGAGATGAGGATGAGGGAACCTGACTGGAAATGGTCCCAACCACATGGGGGAGTCCTCAAGAACAAAGGCACAGAGTAGGGAATGTGCAGGGAAGCGGTAAGGGTGCCTGGTGTCAGGAAATGAAAAGGAAATGGAGGAATCCGAGAGCTGGGGGATGGATGGGATGCTACTGCATAATCCCTACCCTTGAAGTCAGACAAAAGTTTTGGACTTGATTGTGCAGGATCCAGGAAGACCTGAAAGGTCCTGAGATGGTGCGCTCTGCCAGCCTCAGGCAGACTGTGGGTGTTCTTGGGCTGTGAGGAGGTGAGGAAGTAGGGACTGAGGGACTCAGGGAGTGAGCTGAGCAGACACCTGGCGGAAGAGCAGTCCGAGAATAGGGCACAGCTGGAATGCCTTAGGGGGGTGTTCCTGGAATATTTGAGAAACAACATAGAGGCCAGGTCAGAAGTGCATGAGAAAGCCTGGGATCCAGCTTCTCCATTGTTTTGGACTGAGCTCCTGCGCTAGACTCCAGTAGACCAGGCCCAACCAAAATGGAGTCACTCGTATTAAAGTTTCACGTTACTAAACCAAAACTAAGTTGTTACCTGTCCTTGAAGAAACTGGGAAAGAAGGCTGGGCGCACTGGCTATAATCCTAGTACTCTGGGAGGCGAGGTGGGTAGATTGCTTGAGCTCAGGAGTGTAAGACCAGCCTGAGCAAAAATCAAGACCCTATCTCTACTAAAAATAGAAAAACTTGGGTGGTGCCCGTGGCTCAAGGAGTAGGGCACTAGGCCTATATACCGGAGATGGTGGGTTCAAACCCAGCCGCAGCCAAAAATTGCAAAAAAAGAAAGAAAAGAAAAACTGAGGCAAGAGGATCACTTGAACCCAAGAGATTGAGGTTGCTGTGAGCTATGACACCACAGCACTCTACCCAGGGTGACAGCTTGAGATTCTGTCTGAAAAAAAAAAAAAAGAAATTGGGAAAGAGGGTGGCACCTGTAGATCACTGGGTAGAGCACCAACCACATACACCGAGGCTGGTGGGTTTGAACCCAGCCAAGGCCTGCTAAAACAGCAATGACAACTGCAAAAGAAAAAAATATAGCCTGGTGTTATGGCAGGCGCCTGTAGCTACTTGGGAGCTGAAGCAAGAGAATCACTTAAGCCCAAGAGTTGGAAGTTGCTGTGAGCTATGATATCGTGGCACTCTACCCAGGACTACAGCTTGAGACTCTGTCTCAAAAAAAGAAAAAAAATAGAAATTGGGAAAGAACAGCCAAATTCCTATACATGCCAGTTTAACGAAGTTCCCTCCGGTGTTATGTTTTGTTCTGTTACATTGTGTGTTTACCTTATAGTTCAAAGGCAAGCTCTGTTTTAATCCTTACAAAAAAGTAGCCTGAAGAAACCTAACTTCATCCACTGTCTTGGGCCTTTCATTGTAACTCTGAGATGACCAATCCACTTTTTGTTCTTTGTTTCTGCATTCTTCATCCCTTTTCTATCTATAAAACCAACCTCTTCTGCTCAACTCATTGGAACACTCCTTCTATTTTATGAAATGAATCTATTCCTGATTCAATAACTCTATGGCCTGATTCTAGAATCACAAATAAAGCCAGTTCAAGATCTTTGAGCTAACTTGTAAATTTATCTCTTGACACACGCATGGTATCTATGAATTTGTAGAAATGGAGAAACATACCACCAAATTTAAGGTATATGTCTTAATTTATTCTTTCTTTCTTTTTTTTTTTTGAGACAGAGTCTCAAGCTGTCCCCCTGGGTAGAGTGCCATGGCATCACATCTCACAGCAACCTCCAACTCCTGGGCTCAAGCGAGTCTCCTGCCTCAGTCTCCCAAGTAGCTGGGACCACAGCCGCCTG
>CAUYQV010028986.1:0-60602 GCA_963574575.1 Galagoides demidoff | reverse complement strand
TTTTATTAGATCATAATTGTGTACATTAATTCTATCATAGGATACAGTGTGTTACTTCCATATGCAGTTTGGAAAACTCTCATCCAACTGGCTAACATAGCCATCATGTCTTTCTCATAATTGTTGTGTTAAGACATTTATATTCATCCTTTAGACAAATTCACATGTACCATAATAGGATAAATTATAGGCGTGATCCCCACAATATCATTCTCTTCACTGTAAGTCCTCTGTTAGGTATATATCGAGAAGACCATAAATCAGGCTGCTTCTTACTACCGTCTTCTAACATACTGTATGCTGTCTGTCTGTCTGTCTATATCAGCTGCCGGAATGCCCCCTTTTAGGGTTAACAGGCTGAGGTGAAAGTTCTGAAGGAACTGAGCATTTTAAAGTTACTGACCCTCCTTCTCATCTTATCTGGATGTCCTAAAGGCTTGCACTTGGGTGGGTGACAGGCTGGCTGCATTACAATCATCTGGGGAGCTTTCACACACACCAAGGCTGGCCTCCTTCCCCATAGCTGGATGTGGGTCCCTGTGGTTAGGGTCTGGCAGGGGTTGGCAAGCCCCACAGTGACTGGCTGGGCTGGCAGGCCCTGAGAAAGAGCGAGTTTACATGTGGCCCTGGAGCTTGCTGTATAATGAAACCCAGCCCCCTTTCCTGGGACTCCACCAGTGCTGAAGGATGGGGGCAAGGGGAGGGTCACAGTGAGATGTCATAAAAGTCCCACTGTGCACTAAGCAGTCTGAAAAGCTGGGAGGTTTAAAGAAGGGCAAGCAGTGAGGTTTTCTCTGTTGTTGATTTTCAAAAAAGCAAGATCAACTGAGGGTTTGCCAACTGTTCTGCAAAATGGTGATGATAGCATCCTCCTCTCAGGGTCATTGTAGGACTGAATGAAATCATTCTGTTAATGGCAACTGTAATCATTGCCACCTCGCTCATCATTGGAGGAGATGAGGTGGGGATGTGCTGTGTCATGACTTTCATTGACAGGTAAATTTATTGAGCACTTATTGTGTGCCAGGTACAGGTCAAAGGGCATTTGATCTGGGAGCGGGTTTCAGAGAAGTCTCAGAAATCCTTCTCCCACCTCTTCTGGCTGGACGCTGCCCTTCCCAGAAGCACTTTGTGGAGCAGCAGGCTCCTTCAAGGGAAACTGTGGCCCAGGTCTGGGGTAGAATGGAGTCCTAGCTCTTGGCGGGGGGTGTCATCTGGGCATCAGGCCCAGAAGCACTGTCATGCTGACACCCTCTCCCATCCACATGTCCTGGGTGGAGCCTCCCAGCAGAGATGTTCTCTGTGGCTGAAAGGGCAGGACAGGCTGCTGGCAGTGGGTGCTTGCCTGGTCCTTAAAAGAGCAAGGGCTGCTGAGCAACAAAGGGGGCGGAACTCCGGAACTGCCTGCCTGCGAGGCTTGCATGGCCTTTGAGGGGGACACTGGGTCCCTGTCTCCCTGCCTGGAGGCTACTATGAGCTTTCCTGAAGCCCCACATGGGCTGGGCCTCTGTCTCTTCAGCCCCTTCCCTTTCCTCATCTTTCCTTCCTCTGAGCCCATGCACAGACATTTGGGCATTTCCACCGCCCCACTGCCACCCTGCCTGGGCTGCTGCCATCCAGAGACTTTGTACCTGCAGTTCTCTGGTGAGCTCCAGCCACCCCTGTGACAAAAGTGGTCTTTGGCAGGCCAGAAAGGGTGACCCCTGGGGACAAGAATGCAGAAAGGGGGCTGAGGCATTAGTGGGGGCTTTTCCAGGAACAGCCTCTGTCCGTCTCCCCCTGCAATAGCATTTGAAGTTTTTGGGAGTTGGGGCTCTGTGGCACAGAATGTCAGAGGGATCCTGCCACTTCCAGCCTCTCCCCATTCCACAGAATCAGGAAGGGACTTTGTAAGTCACATGCTGCACCAGGAATTTCCCAGAGCTGCCCTGGTCCTCAGGCTTGCACACGCCCAGTGACAGGGCGCTCACTACCTTATGCAGCTGCTCAGGGCAGGGTAGCTGTGGTTCTTAATATTGCATGTGTTCACAGCTATGGTGCATAATGCAAGGCTACACGTTGGACTTATTGAGTATAGAGTATAAATGTCTTAACATGGTAATTAAGTAAAGGAGATGAGGTATATAGTAAAAAAAATATCGCAGGTGTTGTTCATCTTGCTGGAGCCCTAGACTCATCTCTGTACCTAACAGCCCACATCTCCAGCGTGTCCCAAAAGCACCTCAAACTCATCATGTCTAAACTGAGCAGGAAGTCTGGCGTTCCCTAGCGATCCTTCGTCTGTGAACGTGCTGGCCTCTAATCACACCCATCCTGACCTGCTGCCCACACCTTCTTGGCCTCCACAGACCTGTCCTCTCCTCTCCATACTGTCCACCCTTCTCAGCCAGTAGCTGTCCTCCTAACTTACCTGCTCTTACGCACTCTGTCCTGCCTCTGCCTCTTTTACTATCCTCACAGCAGCCAAGGGAAACTTGTTAAAAATCTAAATGCAATCACACCATCTCCCTGATTAAAAATCTTCAATAACTTCCCATTGTTCTCAGGCTAGAGGCTATATATTTTTAATGTGACCCGTGTGGCCCACAGGGTGCAGCCCTTGCCACCCTCTCCAGCTTCATGGCTCACCTATCCTTGCTTTAGGAGTCCAGCCACATGGTGGTACTCTGTCACAGCTAGAAGCACAGTGTACCTTTGCTAATTACTGACTGTGTGACCTTAGGCGAGTTATACGACCTCACTGTGCCTTGGGTTGGACCACTGTAACATGGAGAAGATGATAACAAGAATATCTCCCTATATGAGGGCTATTTTTAGGATTAAGAAAGTTTAAATGTAAAGTGCTGATTAGTGTGTGGTCCTCTAATAATAGTCCAATCTCCTTAAAAGATCCAAGACCTACCTCTCACAGGGACAGAGAGGGGAGTGTGGGCTCAAGGCCAGGCTTCTTGGGTTCAGATTCTGCCTCGGTCTCTCCTGGCTCTGTGCTGTCTTACAGGCTACTTTGCCTCTCTCTGCCTCAGTTTCCTGGCTCGTGAAATGGGTTGCTGTGAGTACCGCAGTGAATCGATGTATGCAGCTCGCTAACGCATTTGCTTGGTTCCTAAAAGGCACAGTATTGTTCCAGCTTATAGCCACTTCCCTATGCCTACTTAGTTAGTAACTGGTTAGCTGGTGCTGGTCTTCAGCTCTCAACTCACCTATCACTTCCCTATGATAGCCCAGACTAGTCAGTGCCCATGACTGGCTGTCAGCACCTTGTCCCTCTCAGCCATAGGCCCTTGACCATGACTGCTTCAGGTTGATGTGTGGCTTGTGTCTGCTTTACTCAGAAGTATAACCCCGTATCTCTGGCACATAGTAGGTATTCAGTACACATTTGTGAAGAGTAGAAAAGGAGAGAAGGGGTTCCCAACATTCACCCCAGAACTCTTATCCCTCTCTGTGGTAGGGAACCCCTGCCTCACCCTGCACCAAACCCAGAGATAACCCCTGACCCCTTGAGACCCCTGTGGCCCTGGGCCCCTTGCCAACCTAGTTCTCACACACAGTCAGTTCTGGGGCCCCACTCCTTGACTTTGCTCAGGCAGCAGCAGGGCCTTGGATTAGCTGAAAGGAAGGACTTCCTCATATGAAGGCTGGAAAGCTCACACAGGGGTGTGGGCCTCTTTGCCCCAACTTTTTTCCAAACCGCAAAGCCTGAGGCCACGTCCGTCCATGGTTCTGGTAAAACAGGGAGGCAGAGGCAGCCTGTGACATCCGGAGGACCCCCAGGCCCCTGTTTCATGGCCCTGGGAGCCTGTGATCAGGAGCCAAGTCTGTTCCACAAAGAGAGCTGCAGAGGGAGGGAGAAGATGGCCCCTCGGGCACCCCAGCGCCCCGCACCAGACCCCAGCACACAGGCCCCTGCAGCAGCCCAGGCAAGTCCAGTGTTGCTGGGTGTGGGTTGGATGTCTTGATCTCCTCCACTTTGATTTCACCCTGCCGGAGCTGCCTATACCCTGGGCCATGTTACGCACATGGGTCTGTCCCTTTACCAGACTCCTCTGCAGGGCCAGGCCTCTTCTGCAGTCTCTGGGATGTGGTCCTCCTTCTGTGCCTTCACTCCTCACCTGATGCCCTCCCTTCCCATCTCCATCTGTCCAACCCATCCAAATGCTGCCAAGCCCGGCCACAAGCCCTCCTCCTCCTGGGACCACAAGGACGAGTCCTGGGGACAGACTTAAAGTAAGGTTTGAGTGTGGATCAAGATGCTGGACCAGCCCTTGCCCTCCAAGTGCTGGCTCAGACTCCACCAGGCAGCTGAACCAGCAGCAGTTACACTGTAGGGTGACCAGAAGGGCTCCTGAGGATGGGACAGGTCCCTGCTCTGTGCCAGGCATTGTCACCCGAGCACTGGCACAGGTGCCACAGATTTCTGTGGTCACTTCAGCAGGCACCATCTCTTCTTTTAATTTCTGATTCTCAGGATCAAAAGGCAGGGTTGCAGGCAGGCCTCCCTCTTGTGGGAAGAGGGCTTTACCTTTCCCAGCAGGGGAGGGGCATGGCCAGTGCAGGACACTTGACCACTTGTCATAGTGGCACATGCCGCCAGGCCTGAGCAGTGGGGCCAGGCCAGTGTCACTGCAGCAGGTGGGAGAGGCAGGCCTGGCACCAGCTCAAGAAAGAAGTGGCCCTCACGTGGCCACCAAGCAAAACAAACTGGCAAAGCAGGTGCTTGCTTGGCCTTCCTCACATCAGGACACCTCTGTTTATTTTCCGGTCTCATCTCCTTTTATCCTCCCAGCCGTCCTGTGTAGCCTACAGGATAATTAACTTTATCCCCATTTTGTGGATGGGAAGTCAAGATCCAGCAGCGTGCTATCTCTTACTAATACAGTTAGTGGGATGGCTGGGGCTGCACCCCGATGCCCTGCCAGCACTTCTAAGTGTAGCACCAGCTGAGATGTAATATATCAACATATCAACACTGCCAGGACCCACAGATAGTGGGTGCTTCATTGGTGTTTGGGAGCTGTCTATGCCAACCCAAAATGGAGCCCTGTGCCAGCCTCCGAGAACAGGTGGTTCTAATAGGGGTCATATACAAATAATATCAAAAAGTAATTAATAAATGCCATTTTCTACTTAAAGTGCTTAGCACAGTGCCTGGTATGTAGTGCTCAATATGTGTGGCAATTATTATTATTATTATTATTATTATTATTATTATTATTATTTTGAGACAGAATCTCAATGTGTCGCCCTTGGTAGAGCCGTGACATCACAGCTCACAGCAACCTCCAACTTCCGGGCTCAAGTGATTCTCTTGCCTCAGCATCCCAAGTATCTGGGCCTCCAGGCACCCCCTACAATGCCCGGTTATTTTTCTTTTGTTGCCGTTGTCATTGTTGTTTAGCTGGCCCTTGGTGCATGTGGCTGGCACTGTAACAACTATACTACTGGTGCCAAGCCATGTGTGGCTATTAACTCTTTTTTTTGAGACAGAGGCTTACTATGTTGTCCTGGATAGAGTGCTGTGCTGTCACAGCTCACAGCAACCTCAAACTCTTGGGCTTTAAGTGATTATCTTGCCTCAGCCCAGCCTCCCAAGTAGCTGGGACTACAGGCATCTGCCACAATGTCCAGCTATTTTTTTCTTGCAGTTGTCAATGTTGTTTAGCTGGCCCAGGCTGAGTTTGAACCCACTAGCCCCAGTATATGTGGCCGGTGCCCTAATCACTGAGCTACAGGTGCCAAGCATATTATTAGCTCTTGTTTAATTATTCAACACAAAATTGATAAGTGCTTCATGATTTCCAAGGTGTGTTCTTCTAAGTTAGCTGATCCAGCCTCCATATCAGCACTTAGGACGTTGTCAGGTGGGGGTCATGTCCCCATTTCGCAGATTCCCCCAGAGGGGAGGGGCCAGGCTCCAGGCTCAAGGTCCAGGGAAGAGTTCACCTGGCCTCTTTCTGGGTTCATGCTCCATACTTTGACTTGACCCACACCACATGTCACAGAGGCCCAGGTTGAGCTGGGCCTTTAAGATGCCTGAGGCTGAGGCTGGAAGGGAGTGGCCCCTAAATCCAAGGCCGAGCTGGAGCCACATTCTCTGGGGGGAGTGAGTAGCCGCCTGGCATTTTCCCTTTGATACTGATACAGGCATTTTAATAGCTACGACGGATCGGGCGGGTGATGTTTCAGCTGTAGCCACACAGGGCATTCCAGGAGGCCCTGGCTGCCAGCAGGGGCAGAGCAGGAAGGCTTCTCTGCCCAGAGGCCTGGGGTCTACCTAGGTGTCTCAAACTCAGATGTCAGAAGGGACCAGGCTGGTGGCCTAAGTAGGTGAAGCCGACCATGGGGAGGGAGCACCTTGGTGACCTGGACAGCCCATGCCCATCTCAGAAGGGCACCCAGCATGCAGGACCACCCGATAGTACTACCCCCAGTGTTGCCAGATCTTCCCATTGTATAAGAGAGACCAGAAACCTGAACTTGGTGTGGAATCTCCTGATTTGTAAACAACCAATACTTGTTGGGAACCTACAATGTGCCAGGTCCTGTTTAGGCACAATGAATAAAATAGGACAGAGCATCTATGTCCTTGTGGAAATTATGTTCTAGTGGTAGAAAGGAACAATGAGCAAGATAAATAAGCCCTCAAAGATCCTAAGGAGGAAATAAGAGGGGAGGGTTGGAAAGAGGAATTATTTTGGGGGGGAGGGTGCGGTAGGCAAGGAGGGCCTCCCTAAGAGTGTGCCAGGCATAGCTGGGAAAAGAACAACCCGGGCAGAGCCCAGTACATGCAAAGGCTCTGAGGCAGGGGAAAGCTTTGTATGTGCAAGGCCTGTGTGATCACCTTGGCTCCTATTTGAGATGGTCTTTCGTGGCAAGAGCAGAGCAGGGGATGCGTTAGATGGCTATCACAGTAATTGAGCCAGAGACGATGAGGCTTGGACCAGGGGTTAGTGGTGGAGGTGATGAGAAGGGGTCAGATCCTATATGTGTCTGGAAGATGAATGGGAGTTGCTGACAAAATGGGTATGGGGTGAGAGAGAAAGAGACATCAATGATTAATTATGAAGTTTTGAGCAACTGGCAATATGGAGCTGCCCTTACCTATGATGGGGAGGCCTATGGGAGAGGTAGGTCTGGGGAGTAGGGACAGAATATTAGGAGCTCAGCTAATTTGGAGATGCCTGTGAATGGCCGTGTCAAGCTGACAGTGGAGATCTGCTTTCCTCGGGCAGGATGAGGGGCCCAGGTTGGAGTGTAAAGGGGGCATCATGACATATAGATGCTTTTATCAGGCCAGGTGAAGTTCCCCAGGAACCAGTCTAGAGACAGAGGTGGGACCCTGGATGTGGGCCCTGCAGCCTCCAATGGTTAGACCTCAAGTAGGTAAGAAGCCAGCAAAGGAGACTAAAAGGGAACTGCCAGGTGCTAGAAGGGAAACCGGGAGAATGCAATGTCCTGGGAGCCAAGTGGAGGAAACATTTCAAGGAGAAGGAGGAGGATGGAGGGAGGAGGAAGAGGAAGGAGAGAAGAGTAGGGAGGGGAGTGAGCAAATTCTGCTGACAAGCTGAGATGAGGTGGGGGACATCCCCTGGACTTGGCAACACGGGGTTTATTGGTGACCTCAGGAGAGCCTTTGTGTGTAGAGACAGGAGTAAGAGCCAGATAGGAGCTCAGGAGAGAGGAGACAAGGGGGAGGCAGCAAAGGTAGACAGCTGTCATCCAGGAGTTTTACCAGGGAAAGAGCTAAACAGAACCAGGAGAGGATTTTTTCTTTCTTTCTTTCTTTCTTTTTTATGATGAGAGGAACAACAGCAGATTTGCATAATGATTCCACAAGGGTGGGCCAACTATAGTCAAACCCCCACTCAGCTGTTTATGTAAATACTGTTTTATGGGAACACAGCCACGCTAATTGGTTTCCCAACTGTCTATGGCTGTTTTTGCCTACGACAGGAGAGTTGAGTAGCGATGGCAGAGATTGTATGGTTCACACTGCCTAAAATATTAACTGGCTGGCCATTTACAGAAATGTTTGACAGCCCCTGATGTGAACAATCCAGTCCAGAGAGGGGGTTGAGGAGGCAGGAGGGCAGGGGGCTAACCGGCCAGGCAGGTGGGGTTGGCCTTCCCTGGGAGCCCAGGCAGGGCACGCAGGAGGAGAGAAAGGTGCTCATGGGCACCAACACAGATGGACGGCAGGCATGGCAGTGGTTCCCTTGGAAGTCTTCTTCTGCTGTTCTGCCTTCTCAAGGTCATAGATTGACAATGAAGTGGGGGAAGGGAGTGTTGAGTGTGTGGGGAGAGAAGGGGTGAGAACTCCCGGGACAGTGAGGTGCTTATGCATGCAGGGAATGGCAGAAGGATCGCTGGGCTTCTATTTAAAATGAGCATGAGTTAAAATGAGACCAGTCAGCAAGGCTGTGTGTTTTCTCCCACTACACTCCGCTGCATGGGTGCAGGCACGGGGCGGGTGGAGCTATTGGATCTAGTCAGATTTGTGGTTTAGCAAGAGCATGCAATGAGGGGAAAAGGCAGATGGGGATGGTTGTAATCACTGACCACAGAATTTGAGGTGGGAGCAGAAGGCAGTGAAACGTGGCAGGTGAGGAATAGTAAAAGGGTGGCAGGATCCATGGATTGAAGGTTTTGTGGGCTCTAGAGGTCCCTGGGAGATTGGGGTCAGTGGGTATAGTATTAAAATCCAAACTGTGGAAGGATCTCGGGGATACTGAGGTTGAATACTTCTTAAAATAAGTACTGGGAAGGCCAAGGAAACAGCCATACCCTGAATGTAGCTGGTTTCCTACCTGGATCTCTGATGACTTTGCCCACACAGATATCTCCTTCCCCCCGATTCATGCTCCTGGTTTGGGGTTCACCTTTCTTGCATAGCCTCTCTCCTGAGCTCCAGACCTATTATGTCTGCCCACCTGGGCTCCTCCATGAGGCCCCCAAACTCATCATCTTCCTTTGGGCAGCTGAGATGCTGCCATTGGGAAACCATAAAGACAAGACTAGGGCCTGGTTCCTACCCCCACACCAAATCCCTCTGTGCCCAGCCCCTCCTTCCTCCTATATGTCTCACTCCTCCCCCACCCCTTCTGCTCTTCCACATAACACTCCCATGCTACAGGCCAGACCCTCTGCATCTCTTCCCTGGATGATGACTGTGATGTCCTCCAGGGAGTGCCTCAGCCCCAGACTTCTCACTGTTCTGGTCTGTTGGTCAGGTCTCAACATGATGCTAGATTAACCTTTATATAATCCAAATTTGACCACATATGTCCTTGCTTAAAACCCTAGAATGGTTTCGCCATGCTGGGCTCCCTACTGTATTATTCTAGGTTCTCCAGAGAAACAGAACTAGTAAGCTGTATATATGAGCTATATCATAGATACACAGGGAGGGATTTATTATGAGGGACTGACTCATGTGATAATGGAGACTGAGAAGCCCCAGAGTCTGCCTTCTACAAGCTGAAAGCCCAGGACAGCTCGTGGTATAGTTCTAGTCTAAATCCTAAGGCCTGAGAACCAATGGTATTAGTTCTAGTCCAAGTCTGAAGGGTCAAGAACTGGTTGTAGGTGCAGGGGAGTCAGTGTCCAAGAGCAGGAAGAGGTGGATGTCCCCACTCAGGCAGAGACAGTGAATGTGCCCTTCCTCTGCCTTCTTGTTCTATTCAGGCCCTCAGCAGATTGGATGATGCCCACCCACATTGATGAGGATGATCTTTACTCAGTCCACAGATTCAAATGCTAATCTTCTCTAGAAACCCCCTCACAGATACACCCAGAAATGGTGTTTAAGCAGCTATCTGGGCATCCCTTAGCCCAGTCAAGATGACACCCAAAATTAACCATCATAGCCCCTCTTCCCATTCAACATTCAGGCCATCCAAGGTCTGCAGTCACCAGCTGCCACTGAAGGTGCTTCTTTCACACAAGACCCAGGCCTGCTTGCTGATGGGGACTGTGCCTTGTTCTCTATTTTGCACAGCTTTACACTTAGTAGAAACTCAGTGAGTGTAGGATTAATTGAACAAAAGTAGCAAATTTGATATTGAAGGACCCAGAATTTAAGCCATCTGTGGCTAACTTGTTCAAAACCATTCCTTTTCTCTCTCTGAGTCTCAGTTTTCTTAATTATATTATAAAATGGGACTGACTTCTGACCTGCCTGTAGCACAGGGCAATGATGAAGGTCAAGTGAATCCTTGAGAAATATGAAAGCCACTTCCAGGTCTGCCTTAGGCTGGGTTTCCTCTGAGGTAAGTAATCACTTGTTGGGGTGAACTTAGGAGGGAGTGAGAGAAGGAGGGCTAGGTGGAGGAGGGGTGGAGCTTTGATGCAGTCATGCCCTTTGGCATCTGAGTTTGAGACACCTAGGCCTCCCAGCACCTTGGGAGCTCTGCAGCTGGGGCAGGGGTGGGGGGTTGGGGGGAGGGTGCAGGCATCTGCATCAGTCCAAATTGAAGCAAAAAGACCAAGTCTTTGTATGCCCTATCTTTCAGTAACTGAATATGGATTGTCCCTTGGGCGTGGGCGTGACCCTGGCCAACCAGCTGCCTTTAGCTAAGAGCAATTTCCAGAGGGGAGGTCATTTGTTTGCCCAGAGACCAACCTGTGCCCACATGTAGGCTGGCTTTGACATCCATCCACCTAATAATTGTGTGTCCAGCCTCCCTTTTAACTGAGGGTCTCCCCTGTGGGATGTTTCCTTCTTCGTATCTGGCCTCCCACAGAGCCCCTACCCTGTCTGCTATGCTCCCTCACTGGGGGGCCTTTGCACACACCTTTCTCCAGAAGGTGGCGTAGCCTTGATGCCAGAAGGCCTGAGTTCACATCTAAGATCCTCTATATCCTGGCTGTGTGACCTTCAGCAAGTCACTGATGTAGTCCTTCATCACCAGCCAGAGCACAAGGCCTGTCTTTCTCTCTCTCCCTTTCTCTCTTCCTCCTTCCCTCCATCCGTCCCTTCCTTCCTTTCTCTTTCTTCCCATTCTTCTTTCCTTCTTTCTGTCTTATAGACACAGAGTCTTGCTATGTTGCCCAGGCCAGTCTTGAACTCCTGGCCTCAAGTGATCCTCCCACCTGAGACTCCCATAGTGTTGGGATTATAGCCATGAGCCACCATCCTCTGCTTATTTCTCAAGAGAAATTAGAGATGCAGCTTTGCATGTTAAACCATCCACTTTAAAGTATTGGCAACAAATTCAAGAATAATAATAATAATGATTAATTACTGTGGGAACAAAATAAAATATATTGAAGGGCCAATTTGGCCCTGGAACTACCAGCTTCTAACTCCTATACTAGCATTAGAGAGCGTGGGTTTGAATCTAAGCTCTGGCCTTTACTTCACCTGTGATTTGGCTGGGTACAGTGTCTGTGCTTCAGGCTCCTCACTGATGAAATAAATGCAGTAATAGCTGGCTGGCATTTAGTGACAGCCTCCTGGATGGTGGGCACCATTCTTTCTATGCAGCAACCTTTACAGTCCTCTCAGGAACCCAATGAGGTCAGGACCATTGTCAGCCTCAGGTCTGAGAACAGTGGTAAATAGGGCATTCTGGCTCCAGAGACATCCATGTCAACACCTGTGCTAGTCTGGTCCATTTCATTGCAAAACCATCAGGAGTTCTTATGTAAGGACGTCTCCCCTGTCTTTTGTAGATAAGCATACAGATGTTGGCACACATAGGCGTCCTGCCATGCATGGCCATTTGCATGTCCTCGTCCATTTGCTACTGAATGTAGGGGATGTCCCACCTCTTTGGTGCCCCTGCCTTTTTGGATCTTTCCAGATGGTTCAGCGATTTAAGGTGAAGTGAGGAAGAGGTTTGGTGGAAGGGTGCAAGGCGCCTTCTCAGCCCCCTACTCCTGCCCCCCTCACCTGGCCTGCTGCACTGGCTCTGTGAGGGACCCCAGAAGAACAGAAGGCACTATCCCTGCCCCAGGATCCATCAGGAGTCCAGTCTGAGACAGGAAACAATTAGCAGAGAGCTGAGAAAAGCATGTCATTGTGTGTATGAGTGTAGGGTGCAGGAAGGCCACAACTGGTTTATAGGGCCCTGTGGTTGGGGTTAATTTTTTTTAATAGTCCTCCAAAGGCATCAGATGCTGAGATTACCAAGATGGGCCTTCTCATCTGCTTCTTATTACCCAGATGCTGGTGGCCAGTGGAAGGCCATTAACCAGAGGTCTTTGATCCAGGAGCAGTCCTCCTGCCAGCTCCCCCCACGCAGCCCCTTGCCCCTTTCCCCTCCTCCCCTCTGCAGACGCTTTCCAGGGCTGGGTGTTTATGAGCTCTGGGTGATTCCTTTTGTCTATCTCCTTGTGCAGAAATGGAAGCTCCACTCTCGGAAGCGCCGGGAGGCCCCGAAAACGTCTCCAGGATGTAACTGCCCACCAGGTAAGGAGCTGTGCAAACGGGTGAGATTGAACATTCCTATGACAGCAACTAGAGGCTCTTCTGGGTAGCTATGGTCTACCCAGGCCCTGCTCAGACCTTCACTTCTCATTTGAAATATGGGAATGGACAATATCTGTGGTTGCCTCCCATCTACCCACTGATCAGCCTGCCCTTCCCCTGTCCACCATCCAGCCATCCGTTTGTCATTCATTCATTCGTCAAGTCTTCTACAGGCCCAACACTCTGAACCAGGTTATGGTGTGGTCAGATAGGATGATGGGCGTAGCTGTCTTGAATTAGGAAGTGCTATGCAGAATTGAAGGGAAAATCAGCCCCACAAACCCATTCATTTACTATCTGAATGAATGATTGACCCTGTAATTATCAGGCCACATTTGCCATAGTTAGTGGGCTGAGGGTGGTGCATGTTCACCATATGGCCTCTAGGCTCTGTGTACACATGTGCGTGCTCACATGCAAGGGATGAAGACAGAAGGTTTACAAGCTGATATGGTGTAATACAGCTAACCCGTCTGATGTGGATTTAAATTCTGCTTTTGCACTTATGAGTCTTGTCTGGGAAAACCTGATGTGCCGGCTCTAGACCTCTTTCCTCTGTCTCAGGGGGCCTGCTCCTCTGCCATGTCTGTCCATCTGTGTGGCAGCTATGACCACGACCTGCTCTGGGGGCTGGGCTCAAGGGCTTCTTTGTCCACAGTGAGGGCCAATGATAAGCTACAGTTCATAAGAATGTTTCTAAGTCCCTGATCATTATCGTTACACTACGAGAATGACCGATGAGTAAGTTTCACTGTTCCCTTGAGTAACTAGAATGGGCTGAACCCCTTTGGCACTGAGGAAGGAGGCCCTAAGAAAGGATTGGGAGAGGCAAGGTAACAAGGTAATCTCAGAGAGTTTCACCCCACTTTGGGCCGGTGCCAGCTCAGAGTGTGGCCTCTCCAACATGGATGGTCACAGGTGACATTGGGTGGGCTCCTTGGCAGGCCCTCCTCCAGCCATAGGAGCCAAGGGGCCCTAGCCACCCTCACCCAGGGTCCCCAAGCCAGGGAAGAGAGACTGACAGATGTTGCACATATGGGAACTGGAGGGACCATGTTTGTTGAGTGGACCAGGGTGGGAGTCATGTTCTGGGATGCTGCACTGGGAGACAGCAAGACGCTGAAGGGATTCAGCTGGTCCTGGTCAGAAGAGGGTCGTCCAGGTTAATTAAAAGGGTGCCTGGACGCCCTGGGAAGCTCCCTCCCTCTCTCTGGGCCCAGAAGATTGGGCCCTGGGATCAGGGAAAGCTTTCAAGAGAGAAATGCCAAGATTAATGAGATGTGGTAGAAGCGAGGGTGGGGATGATGGGGCCTGGGCAGGGCAGCCACGTACCTCAGCGTTTCTGGGGAAGCCCATGTTTTAAGAGTTCCCAAAGAACTCTTGGACAATGACAACCAATTTTTGCTCAAAGTATAGAATGTTAGTTAAGGGCAGGAGATTTGAAACCACGGAAGACATAGGTTTGAATTTCATCTCCAACGTTTACCAGCTGTGTGATCTTTAAAGAGTTGTTTTACCTCTCTATGCCTCAGTTGCCTTATCTAAAAAGCAAGAAGAATAGCACTAGCCTCCCTGCAGGTATATGGTGGAGATTCAGTGAGATGACCCTGGAAAGCACTGAGCACCTTGCCTGACCCCTGGTTCAGGTTATTATTTCCTCAGCTGGTTCATACACTTCAAAGATGCACAGAAATCCTTATCACATGCCATGTCCTGGGGTTCCTGGCAATGGGGGCTGCACATTTATGGCCTGAGCCTTGCCTGTCTCACTACTCGGCCTGATTGGAGAAAGCACAACAGCTGTCCAATGGCTGCGTGTACTGCCCACCATTACAGTAGGTGCTTGACTAATAGGTCTCAATTTTGTGCATCAAAAAGTCTGGCTCAGATGATCCAGGGGCTGGGAAGGGCTGTGGCAGGAGGAAGAATTTGGAAGATGGCTTTCTCTACCTTGCCTGCCAGGAGTCTGCATGAGACCCTCAGGGCTCAGACTGTGATGGGGGGGGGGAGGTTCATAGGGTGGAGAAGAAGGGATACCATGAAGGAAGGAAGAGCTTGACATGGTCCTCTGAGGGGCGAAGAGCTGGCTATGCAGTGGACGAGAGAGGGCAGGAGTTCCTGGGAGGGGTGTCCCTGGGTGTTGACAATTTCTCAGAGGGCATTTGGGCCCAAAGTATATATCAGAGCCGGGTGGGCCACACCAGAAGAATTTAAAGAGAAGGATCAAAACTGAGGCAAAAGCAGTGGGTACTCCTGGGACTAGCCCCAGCTTTGGGGGGACTCAAGCAGAGAAAGGCTACACAGAGACATGTCACATCATGGAATTACAGAGTGAAATGCATCTCCTAGTGTTGGTGAGGTCCTGCTGGGTCCCCATATCCACCTCTCTCTGACCCACCTGAGGCTTCTCACCTCTTCACGCAGTACACCAAACCCACCCCACTGTAAATAACAGCAGTTACTATTGCTGCCCCTATCCGAGCACCTACTGGCACCTACCAGGCACAGTGCTAAGCAGTTCTTATTGGTGGGTAACCTTTCTCAAAACACTAAAAGTAGGTAGAGTCGAGTTCTAAGATTCTGAAATGTTTGAAAATCCTTAAATTCATGAGGAAGGCATCACTCTCATCCTTGCACTCACATCATGCATCTCTGATTTTTTTCCTGAGGATCAGAGTTTATAAACCAGGCCATGAACCACTTCATGGCTCCTGATGCTTATAGGACTCATACAATTGTCAAGAGACATTAACAAGTTCAAAGCATGATTCACTCTTGTCTTGCCAGCACCTAGTGCTGTATCCCGTATGTAGTAGCTGCTCAACGAAAGTTCAGTAAAGAATCGTTCCCCATGATTGGATTCTTTCTCGTGTTCTCCATCTGCCATCTGATTGGTTTCAGATACTGTTCCCACCCCACCCCGAATCTTGCCTGATGCTGAATTCACTGCTGTTGGGAAACAACAAATAACATACTCTTCCTGCCCACTGTGGCTGCTGAGATTGAAGCCTGGATCCCCAAACCTTGTGCCTGTCCCCAGTTCCCCCCTGTGGCCAGCTAGTCCTGGGCTGGAGTCCTGTGGTGGGTGTGTTCTTCCTTGCTGCAGTGTTGGGCCTTGGGGCGACACCCAGAGGTCTTGGGACACATAGTCATGGATAGAAAACCTGCCTCCTTCCCTTCCTACTTTGACCTCTCTAGCATCCTCCCTGTCCCAAAATAGCCACCCACTGGCTGAGATCTGGCTGCATCCTGCTTCTGGGCTGCATGTGCTGTTTGCCAGGGGACTGACAGGCTTTCAGGCCAGGGATGAGTTGCCAAAGGTCAAGCCTTAATCAGGAGGGTCATGGTGGCCAGAAGTTCAGAGGAATAGGTGTGGGCCATTTGCAAAGCATGTGGTCTAGTACGACAGAAGGGCCTTGGGAACAGATATACATATCGTGGGACTTTCTAGGCCACTTGAGAAGAATACAAAGACCAGGGAAACTCGCATTCTCTGTCCCTGTTCTTAGTAACAAATGAGGAGCAGGACAATATAGGCTTGGAACTGGCAAGGAAGCAGATACTTGAGGCCCACCCTGCAAGGGCTGGGTGGGACTGGGTGGGACTGGCAGTGCAAAGCATGGGGCATTGTTGCACGTGGAGGGAACCACGACTGGTGGAGGAGATCACTTCACTGTTGGACCCTTGTCTGAGGGGAGGGTAAGCCGGAGTCATACCCTGACCACCAGGCCCAAGGGCTTAGGCTATAGCAGTAACTAGCACTTATAGGGAGAAGAGGTGAAGAGGGGAGAAGTTGCTCTTAGCCAGCCTAGGGGAGAGCCCACAGCCGTGCTTGGGGCGAGTGTGCTGGTGAGAGGTGACAGGGAGTGCCAAGAACCTGAGGAGGTAGCGCTGGATGGAGGCCAAAGAAGCAAAGAAGCAGGTGGGAGGGCATACAATTAGGGTGTAGCCTAAGCTGCCACCATAGCAAAAGACCCCACATTCAGGGACTTAAGGTAGCAGGCATGGGCTCTCTTCCTTAGCAGGACAGAGGAGAGTGGTCCAGGGCTGGGAAATGGCTTTGCCATCTTCATCTTGTGACTTCCACCTCTGGTCCCCTGGCAGATGCTTTGGTCCTTGTCATCCCCTGGACAGCATGAAAGGCAAAAGGGGCAAGGAGAGTAGGGGCTCAAACCCTCGAGAGCAAAACTTGAAAAAGAGACACGCACCACTTCTGCTCAGATCTTGTTGGCTAGAACCCAGATGCATGGCTACCCTCAGGTCCAAGGGAGGCCAGGCAATATTTTTAACTGAGTGGCAATATTCTCAGATAGAATTTTATTAATATAGGAGACGGGAGGACAGATATTGAGGAATAAGTAGCAATCTGCACCAAGGGTGGTTTTTGTTTGTTTGTTTGTTTAGAGACAGAGTCTCACTTTGTGGCCCTTGGTAAAGTGCTGTGACATCACAGCTCACAGCAACCTCTAGGTTTTGGGCTTAGGCGATTCTCTTGCCTCAGCCTCCCGAGTGGTTGGGACTACAAGCACCCGGCACACACCCGGCTGTTTTTTTGTTGCAGTTTGGCCAGGGCCGGGTTCAAACCTGCCACCCTCAGTATATGGGGCCAGCATCCTACCCACCAAGGGTGTTTTGTCCACTGTCACAGACAAAAGCTCTGATAAGGGAGAAAAAGGTTAATATGTTTAGGGATAGCAAGCCATTTAAGGAATCTGGAGCGCAGAGCAGTAATGGAATGGGAGGGTGGAAGGAAATATCAAGATTGCAAAGCACTATGCTGAGTGCTGTTCAATAGGAGGCAGGGGTTTTCATCCTGAGGGTGACTGATTGGTAACACTTGCATGGAAAGCTGTGCCAAGTCAGCTTCCAAGAGTATATCCAGGTCCAGCAAAAAATGCGGTAATTGCTTAATGATGTCTGCCATGGGTGCAGGAGTGGTGGGCAGCAACTCCTGCCCTGGCTGTGCTATCCTCACAGGAGATAATGTGGCATCAGAGAAGATTTGGGGAGCAAGGATAAGTCTTGATGTATATTCTAGAACAATAGCGAGTAATGATGTGGAACCTAGCTTGGAGGAAAGAGCAGCCTCTTCCAGCAACACAAGTCTGTGATCTTATGGACGGGGCTTTATTTTCACATGAGCCGCTCTTTATGTTCAGGTTGGAATGGCCTCGTTCCAGCCTTCGTTCTCTCCCACAGCTGGTGAGAGCTGGTGCCCATACCTCCTGAAGCCTTTTCTGTGGCTAGTCTTACCCTATTTCGCCCCACACAGCCTCATGACATTTTCATGGGCAGGGCCTGTGGCTAGAGCTTCAGTTTCTAACTGCCCTTCTTTTACTCCACCCCTACCGTGCTGCAGCAGAGTAGCCCCCCCTTCATTGTGGTCACCCTCATTTCAGACTTGGCTAACTCAGAAAAGGGAGACTTCAGACCAAAGTGTTCCTTGGTGCTGTTAATGAAGAAAAGGATTGAAGAGCTGATGGTTGTTTTAAGGAGAACATTTAGACTAAAGAAATACTGTTTTCAGGTGGCTCAGAAACCCTGTTTCACATGGAAATAATTATGGGTTTCTTCTGGGTCATTTCTGGATGTTCCTTAAAGCAGGTTCCAAGGGCCAGCCTAGAACCTGTATGAGACCCTACTATTTAATTGCTGTTGTGGTTGGTCTTCAGGCCTCCCCTATTCTTCTGCAGCCAGAGGGGTTCACTTTCACCTGCTGTATTAGCCACACTCTCCCCTCCCTGTCTCCTCCTGGCTCTGTGGTCCCACCTCACGACATATGTGGCCTCCCAGAAACCCACAGCTGCAATTATCAGTGCCTCCTTTGTGCCTACCCACTTCACTCCACCAGTTGCCAGGTCCTTTCCCTTCCACTCCTCTGCTCAAAAACCATCTGTGGCTCCCCAGTGCTCACATATACCACCACCCCAGTGATAAGCCCACATCATCTCTCCAACCTGATCTCTGGCTGATCCCCCGCTGCCATCCTTCTCTTTTAGTAAAACTGGGCTTCTCACCTGCCAGACCCTTCAGGGTCCTGCCTGCTTACATGGGCTTGTGCTATTCTGATATCTTTGTTCTCTGTTTCCATGTGATGATCTTCTGACCCTTCCATCTTTCCCTACCTTAGCCTTGGCCATTAGTCCTGCTATTTGATGACTGTGTTAACATAATGCCTGGTGTGTACTCAATGTATAATCCAGGCAAAATCACCTACTGGGGCAAGCAATTTGTCTTAAAATGAGAAATGCAAACAGACCAGGCTGTATACACCTGTGAAGTTTTCTCCTCGACTGGGATCATTAACCATTTGATTTAGATTGCACAGGTGCTTGAGAGGAACACTCAGGATGACGCTCACACAGCACGGTTAGCTCATGTGGGTGTCCAGCCAGGGAGAGGCTTCCCTTCCTACAAACCACTAAAGCCTTCCCTTCCTAGCTGTCTCCCCCTGGACGTTCCGCAGGCATATGATGCCAATGGCACATGACAAAGGAGGCATATGGCAAAGCCAGCATCTTTCTCACACCTGGCCCAATGTTCCCAATCTCACCCAGAACCTAAGCCAGGACCTGAGCATCAGACTGGATGCTTCCTTTGCCCCGCATCCCACCAGTCACTATGTCCCTTCATTGCTTTCATCTGTGCTGTCGTCACTTGTGTTCAGGCTGCCACTGTCTCTCACCTCATTCACTGCTATAGCCACTAACTGGCCTCCTCCAATCCCTGCTTCTCACAGAAGCCAGAATGGTCTCTTTGAAATTAATGCACAACCCTAGTTAGCCCTAGCACTCAATGCTTGTCTTCCCCCTTAGGATTGAGCACCAGTCCCTCACGTGGCTGCTGCCTCCTCAAGCCCTTTCAGCATCATCCCTCTGCAGTCCCAGCAAGCTCCCTGTGGCACCGATGTCCAACCACATTTGGAGCGGCACCAATGTGGGCAAAGGAATGCTGTGTCTTAGAAATCAACCCATCAGTAGAGCTCAGAGTCTTGGCTCCAAATGAAGCTGATTCCTGGGCCTATGTATGCAGCCCCATTTCAGGCCACCAGTTTGCTCCAGAGGGCAGGTTAGCTGTTATCTTGGAGAGGGCCCTTGAGCTCAAGGAAGCACTCTAGCTGCAGCCCCTGCTCCCCTTGTGGGGAGGAGAGTCAGGTAACGGGTGTGGGAGGGATCAAGGCCCCCACAGCGGCTGGGAGACCAGGTGCCATCCGGCTGCTAAAATGCTCCTCCATCTGCCCTGGAAGCACCCCCTCCCTCAAGGCCCTGTGGCTCTGTGTTTTAGACATGCCTGGGGAATTCTCTATAGTTAATTTCTTCCCCATTTCCTCCCCAAAGTACTTCCAGATCCTCGGCCCTCCTGGACGATGCTGATAATGTGTTTCTTCTAGATCAGCTCTGATAACGCCAGGGTGGTCGCTGAGATTTGTAGGGAAATAAAAATAAGGAAATGGAGGGTTCCGGAAAGGCCAGAAGAGCCCTGGACTGGGAATCCGTCCAGACCCTGAGGGACTGTGAACAGAGTGTGCTTTTCTCTCTGGGCCTTGGTTTCCTCACTGACTCACAGAGGTGAATGACTTTGAAGAACAACTTGGCATTTGGCAAAGTGAAGGTTTGCTCTCAACAAAGCAGCCCCTTTCCTAGCCACACTGGAGAGGAGCATTTATCTGTGCAAGAAGAGGAAAGGATACTCACTGCAGCACTGTTTGTACTATAGAAAAAAGGAAAAGAATAGAAAGCCTAAAGTATGCAGAAGAGTGGACAGATGGGCTGTAGAGTATTGAATTAAGGTATGTTCATCAGTGAAATTCCATACACAGCCGACTTGGACCAACTAGACCTTCAGACCAAGCAAGTCCATGATGCATCTCATCCTATGGAGGGAAAAAAGCAAACGAGAAGAGAATATTTGCAATCTAATTTGTTTGTTTAAAGTTGAGGACATATGAAAGTGAGGACACTGTTCAATGAATACATGTATGGGTGGTAAACATATAAAGAAATGCATGAGAATGATAAAATCAAATCAGTGGGGAGGAGGACAGGTGGAGATTGGGCTTCCTGGGGGTTCGGCTACATTCATAGCTATTAAACTAGGTGGTGGGTATGCCAGGTTCATTATAGATTTTTTTTTGTAATAACCTCATTGAAATATAATTTACGTATCATATAATTCATCCATGTAAAGCATACAATTTAATTGATTTTTGTATATTCACAGAGTTGTGCAACCTGCACCACAATCAATTTGAGAATATTTTCATCACACACCCCCCAAACCCCATACCCTTTAGTAGTCATCCCTGATTTTCCTCCACCCCTCTACCCTAGGTCACCACTAATCTACTTTCTATTTCTATGGCTTCAGCGTAATGTTTTCAAAGTTTATGTATGTGGTAGCATATATCAGTACTTCATTCCCTTTTATTGCTAAATAATATGTTAAGTAACTTCTAAACCTCTTTGAATGTCTGAAATATTTCAAGAAAAAATATTTTCAATCATGGGGTTGATTAGAGAATGTCGTTCAGTGAGAGGATGTTGGAAGAATCCTTCAGATCTGCCTCTATACCTAACTGGCAGTTTCCACCAACCAGGAGGTATCACTGCTTGGCACTTGGTATACATGGACCCTTGGCTACCTCTAGGCTGGCAGCAACAACCCTGCCAGGACCCAGCTCCAGGGGGGCCAACCCCTGTGCAGCTGGACCCCATGCTTGGTCCCCTTCGGGGCATTGTGCTACCCCGTGTTCCTCCGCTGCCCCTCCTCAGTGTAACCACCACATGTCCCCCAGGCTTGGCTGCCCGCCCCTCCTCCTGAGCTCCCTCCGAGCTATGCCCCAGCACTGTCTGGCCTGGTAGTGAGAAAACAGAGGCCACGCTGACATCCTGCAAGGTTCTTACTTTTCTGAGCATCAGTCTTTACCACAATAAAATGAAGATGTTGGCAATAATTGATAAGATAGGTTCTGTATTAAATTGCTTGTGGATATGACTGTTGATTGGATAGGAAGGTGGCCTGGGCAGGGGCTGTGATATCTGTAGGAAGGAGTGATGGCCTGGCTTTGGCAGCAATGCTACCCAGCTACCTGCCCTAGAGTGGCAGGCTAAGCCAGCAGTTACAAGTGTGGGCTCTGACTTCCCAATGCATCCCAATAAGGTGATCCCAGTTCTGCTCCTTATTAGTCATGGGACTGTGGGCAAGTTACTCTCCTGACCTCATGTAAAATGGGCATAACAGTAGCACCCACCTTAATGGGCTGTTGGGCTTAACACAGGGTCTGACCATCATGGGCTCTAAATGAGTGTTGCCATGGTGATGATTCTAGGCATGGGAAAGGGCTTCAGGTGAAATGAACTTATAAGCTGAGGTTGTCCCTGGCCTTTGCCCAGTTGCATACGGCCATGGGAGGTTCTGAAGACAATGCCTCATTTACCACTGAATGCAAAGGGGAAACGTGGCTTGGGCTGCTTGAGGGGTTGACTCGCTCCTGCTTCCCTGTCTGCTTTGTCAGAGGCTATGCTGTTCCACTACCAAGCAGAATCCTGGATGCCTCTCTTTACAAGATGCTGTGCAGCAAGACATACAAAACACATGAGATGCATGTCCACCCTCAAAGATGGGGCACAATGTTTGCTCTGGGGCAAGGGATCCTCGATTGGAATCCCAGTTCTCCAAGTCTAGCTCTCCAACACTGGACAAGCCATTATGCCCTCTAGTTTCCATTTGCTCATCTCTTACACATAACTGAGACTCTTAGGGCTGCTGTGAAAGTTCTTGGTCCACCAGGAAGATATGAATAGAAGATGTTGGGAGAGGGAAGCTAGACTGGCCCAGAATACCATTATTCAGTAGAAGGTAGACTGTGTAGAGTACTTCAGGATTATACACAAAGGGTTATGGAAGGGACAGAGCAAGCGTTAACTGCGAGTGGGGGTGGCAGTTGGCTCTTTGGAGGAGATGCTGGCAATCGCCACTGATACTTAGGGTTAGATGGCCTGGGAGCCCCTTGTTTATGAAGACAGGCCCACCCTCCCTTCACTCCACTCCATCTGGCTTGGGACTGAAGCTGCTGGAGAGTGAGTGGGATGTGACAGAAGGCTGTGTTTATTTCCATTCTCCAGACAGAGTCAGGCCTCAGGCTCACTCTGTGTCCTGAGGGTAAATGGCCTACATGTGTAGCTGCTGTTGGTTGGAGTGGAGGAACTCCGGATTTTTGTAGGAACTCCATTGTCTAAGGAACTCTTTAAGAAATAGAAGGAGAACAAGGGGCATATGGCTGGCGAGGTGGACTCACAGGTAGATGGCAACACTCACTGCATGGCCATTTCTCCCTGTCTGCAGGCTTGCCTGCCAGTGGAGGAGACCCAGAGAAAAAAGAGACCTTTCTGCCTGGCTCCCAGGGGGTCATCTGTGGGTATCACACTGTCACCTGTCAGAAGCCCTTTCCTTAGAACCTGTGAGGGCAGAAATTGTGGCCAGACAAGTTAAGGGAACCCCACCACCCACCCCTTACCCCACTCCAGCAGGAACAGGCCAGGGGTCAGTGGCCAGATGTCTGGCCTGGCTGTGTGCTCTTTAGGGCTCCAGCTTGCCCACGGGCTACATCGACAGGCAACTTGGGCCCAGCAGTGGGTAGGCCTGTGCTCAGTGCCATGGGGTGCGAGATGATCAGACACATTTCTCTGTCTGGGGTTAGGTGAGTGCTAGCCAGAAACATAGGCATCACGTGTGAAAAGTGCAGGAGGAGTGATTACTCCTGAAGGGAGAAAGCAGGAAAGGCTGTGAAGGCTGGAAGAAGTGGCATTTGAAGCAGGCCCTGAAAGGCAAATAAGATTTCAGCAAATGAAAACGTACATAAGGACATTATAGGACTAAGAAACAACATAATGAAAGAGATGAGACCTGAAGGACCACTTTTCCCCCCTTTTCCTCTCCACACTGGGAAATGGGGAATAAAGTAGAATGGTGGTAGGAAGCTCATGTGGAGAGATGCGGTAAGATAAGACTGAAAGAAAAGTTGGGGTTGAGGCAGGCAGACCATGGAGAGAGTTGGAGACCATCCCGGAGACCAGCCTTTATTTGGTGGGTAGCAGGGATCCAGGGAAGCCTTCTCAGAGGGCTGTGACATGATCCAGCTGGCTGTAGTTGCAGTGTAGGGTGAACTAGGGACAGAAAGAGTAGCCAGGAAGAGGCAGCAATTGTCCCACTAAGAGAAGACATGAAGAATCACATGGAAGGGGACGAGGGGAGTGATGAGAAAGCCTTTGCAGACAGAAGTAACATTGGCAAGTGCTGGTTACCTGGTAGAGCCCAGGCAATTGTGAGTCTGTGGGCCCAGGTAACCAACAATAATCATGGCACATATTTAATTAAGAGCTGACCTCGTGCCTCATGCTTTAAATACATATTCATTATATCCCAATCAAATACCCCATGATGTAGGCCGGTGGTTCTCCCATTTTGGAAATGAAGAATCTGAGGCTCAGAGATGTTTATGGGTCTCTCAAAGTTCACAGCTAAGAGATAGCATCAGCACTTGCACCCAAAACTTTCAATGCCAGGCCTTTGCCCTCGGGGCAAGGCAGAGCAGAGGAGGAGTAGGTTGGAGAGGAAGGACTCAGACCTCTACTTTGAATGAGCTGGAGGCAAAGATGCAGGAGATGCTGAGGGCCCTGGAAGGACTCATTCCAGGGAGAGGGTGAGAGGTCAGCTCTGATCTCTGGCCCTGGAGAAGAAAGGCCTCAGTTGTACCCATTGTCTGGCTGGCTTCCAGGGCAGTGAGGGGACAGGGCACATCTCCCTGAAGAGCCGGCTGCAGCGCCCCAGGCTGGGGACTTTCTGCCCTCTCACTCCTCACTACCAAGGAGTCCCTGCCTCCCCACAGCTTGTGTCAGGCTGTTCCACAGCACTCATCGGAGGTTCCCTTGGTCTAGCCACTACCAGCAATGCCCTGCAGGGACCCAAGGGGAGGCTCTACTTCAGTGACCTCAGGGACTGCAGTGACATTAAACAGGAGGGCCCTTGGGCTCTGCTTGGGCATTTATAAGGAACTAGAAGGTGGGGCACACTGGATACATGGACGCAGCCCTCTGTTCTTCCTCCTGGAGCCACTCTAGCCACCCCATTCCTCTGCAGGGAGGAATGACCTCTCGCCTCCATTCCTCTCTGCAGATTCCTGCCCAGCCATCAAGGCAGCTTGGGCAGTGTCTGCAGGCAGGCGGCAGGCTTGTCCTTGCGTGCCTGGCACTCCTCATCGCACCATCCCAACAGCTCTCTGAGGTCACAGCTCACAGCACCCCATTCTCACCATGAGGAGCCTGAGGCCCCGAGACTCTTGCTTAAGGTCACAGGGTTAAGAAGAGGCAGGCTTGGGACTGGAAAACAGCTCTGAAACATCAGAAGGCAACTGCCCACAGTGACCTGGGAGCTACCCTGGGGATGGTGAGAAACTGCGGACTCTGTAATGGCTATGATGCTTGTCCAGGGACAGTGGTTCAGATTAGGCTGGAGGACGCTAATTAGTAACAATAACAGGTCTTAGTGCTTACTCTGAGCCAGGCACTATGACAAGCACGTTACCACATTGCCTTATTGAATCCTCATAATTACTTTATGTGGCAGGTACTATTATTATCTACATTTTACATAGGAGAAAACTGAGGCCCCAAAAGATTATGTAATGTGGCCAAGTTCACGGAGCTAAGTGTGTGTTGGAGCCAAAATTTACACCCTAGTAGCCAGAGTCTGGGCAAACCAGAGCAGCATCAGAAAACAGAAACAAGTTCCCTCTCTCTCTGCCCCTGCATCTCTTTCATTCACTCTCTCTGTCACCATCAAGTAGTTCTTGGGCTCTTGCT
Source organism: Galagoides demidoff (assembly GCA_963574575.1). Taxonomy (NCBI): domain Eukaryota; kingdom Metazoa; phylum Chordata; class Mammalia; order Primates; family Galagidae; genus Galagoides; species Galagoides demidoff. Next base: position 35,270 of record CAUYQV010028986.1, on the reverse strand, counting down.
TTGTGTCAGACCTGAGCTCAGGAAACAGATGGGCACTCACAGTCCAGGTAAAGGAACTCAGATAACAACACAGTGGCTGTTGCAGAGACCTCAGGCTCCAGTGGAGCCAGGTGGGTGCCCTGCACTGGCTGCAGTCATGGGACCCCATCCTCTCGAATTTCAGCCCCTGTGAGGTCAGCCACAAGCAAAGCAGAGACCGAGGCAGGGGACACAGGTTGAGAATCACACTGTTGAAGGTGGCTTTGCAGCTGGTGTTTGACCCTAAGACATAAGGTCCGGGGGTCAAAGGGGACACCACAGTTCAGCTGACTCAACTCCTTGGTGAGAGGTGCCTAGTGCAGACAGTTGCTGGCTCTGTGTGCGGAGGCGGGGCGGGCAGGGAAGCGTGGGAGAATGGCCAAGCTCACAGGCTAACACAGCAGGGCCCAACCTGCTCATTCTTTCCAGCTCACTTCACAGACTGGTTTTCAGCCTGATGCTTCCTCCCACTCCCTCCAGCCTGTGCCACCTGTCTGTGTGTGACAGGTACACTGGCAAGGCACTATGGGATGTCTCCAGTGGGCTGGGTATGGCTGATGGGGTGAGAGATGGGCAAGTCTGGCCTGCACAGAGATGCATCTCTTGGCAGGTTGACTCCTTATCCTAGTGGAGACCTTGAGAAGTCTCCTAGAACTTCTCAAGGCTGAGCATGGGGTGCTGCTGCAGGGCCTGTCTGTGGAAGAGGAAGTGTGAGCCATAGAAAGATGCCCAGCAGGTGGCAGGGGTACAGGGCAATGCCAGGTCCCCACATAGCTATGTGAGCTGTCAGAGGGAACTGGCCGGCAGGAAAGGCAGGCAGGTCTGGCCTCCTGGAGACAGCATGTACTGGGCAGCGTGGCCATGTGCTCCCCAGACCTGCCTATGTGTGGAGGCATCTCTCAGCTAGGGCTCCAGGCCCCATGGTATCCAGAATCTAAGAGATTTGACAGCCTGAATGTCCTCTCCACTGTCCTTTGGGCTCAGAACCTGGGTGAGAGTCCTTGATGAAGACCTTACTTTCCTTCATGGTGGTCAGGAGCCTGGACAGCATGGCCACGTGGATGTCCTGTGGGGCCTTAGTGACTCATCTCAGCTGGTGCCAGTTCTGATTGGTGGGTCTCTGTACAGTTTTGCTTCCAAATGCTCCCCAAACATCACCCCTGGCTCTGTCATTCTCTGCTGATTGGCACTCAGAGGCATCAACGTGTGAGTGATGGGGATGAGGAAGAGGCAATCAATTCATTGGACTGCATGTGGGCTGAGCAGTCCGAGAGAAAGCACGGGAAATCCATGGAGATTTTTAAAAAACTTCTATTATGGTATTATTTTGAAGTTGTAGGCTCCTTTCTTCTAAAAGGGTTGTGTTTTGGATAACTGAACATCCTTTCTGGTTAGTCGAAGTAGTACATGTACCTGTCTACCATACCCAACATACCTAATTTTTGCAGACAGGGGTAGCTCATGTCCCATCCCTACCCCACCCCTATGTTTCTTCCTCACCATCCAAGAATAAAAGAGAGAAAACTTGACTTTGGAAAATCTGCTGAACTCTAAAAGAATCCAAGTCCCAGCCCTGTGATTATAACATAGGCCTCTGCCAACTGCTCCCCAGCTTAGCTGGGAAAGGAGCAGGAGAACACCCCAGGTTTTGTATTAAACGAGAGAGGGTGAGGAGCCTCAGCTGTGGGGCAACCCATAGGGGCACAGGCCTCCTCCTTACAACTGTGGAATCCAGACTGTCAACACCAGAGACATCAGAAGTTCTCAGGGAAGCAGGGCAGATGCAAGCCCTTTCTTTGCAGGGAAACCTACATGAAGTCTGACGCATAGTTCTTGTGAATGTGAGAGAATTGCTGCTACAATTAGGGTTAGGGTACAGCACGGGGGTGCCCTGCCAGGGTGCATGCCCTGCTTACACTCCAGACCCCTTGGGAGGCCCCTGGAGCTCTATGAGCACAATGTAAAACCCCCCGGTGTCCTGTGACCCCCTCATTTTGCAGTCAGGGAAAATGAAGACCTGACAAGGAGACGGGAACTTGCCCCTCCCACGCAGCTGGACGGGGGCAAAGGCACACGTCACTCTAGCTGGGCTGTAGTCGTATCTTGTCCCTCACTTGAGTTCCCAGAGCCACCGCTGCGTATACAGGGAAACAGGAGTTTGATGAAAACGGAGGCAAAAGGGAGGGATGTAAACAGCCCAGTGGCCAGCATTAGTCAATGCCACACTCATGCTGCCTGAGGCCAAGAGCCCCAGCCAAGCTGGGCACCTGGTTCCGGCTTCATCTGTCCATTCAATAGCCTGCCCTTCCTGACAGGCGATACCTCTGCTGTTCATTAAAACATAGCAAAAGATGCTGCCATATCCCTAAAACTGATTGGCTCCAGAAGCCACCACCCACCACAAAACTATTTCTAGAGATGAAGTCAGGCCCACTTCTCTAGGCTTACCCTGGAGCACTCTCTCCTCTCCTTCCTTCTGTGGCATTACTCCTCCCTATCCTCCGTGCCCTACGTGTAGGGTGGACGTCTGGGCTAGGATCATGTTTCTGTAGAATGGCAGACTCAAATTTCGCTAAAACAAATGCCCCAACATATATTACCACACAAAGAAAGCTCACGTTGGGGCCAATTTCTAATGTTCATTTTAGCAGCTCTGAAGTGGGGCGACATGTTGCTCAGAGCATTTGCCCACCTTAAAATCTCCCTGTGATGTGATATGTCACTTCCTCTGTCTTGGGAAGCTCCAAGATCTCTTAGCCCTTCCCCTTTGCCACGTAACCTGGGTTTTGTCGTTCAGTGAGCACAGCAGGCCAAAGCCCTGTGGATCTTCACCCCTAGACACTCCAGTCACAGTGTCCTGGGCAAGGCAGAATCTGCCCCTGCTCCATGTGGCAAAGGGCTGTGGGAGACAACAGTGGCTGTAGCCCACTGCCTGACTTGTGTCGGAGCTGGACAGGCCTATATAGGATTGAGTATGACCCTGAGCACAACACCCAAGAAGGCAAGCGGTTCATTCAGGGTCACCCCGCCATTCCTAGAAGTACCCGTACTAACAAGTGGCAGGATTATCTGCTGGCTGTGTTGGGATGCAACTGTGTTACAATGGGCAAGTGACTCAACCTCTCTGAGTCTCAGCTTGCTCACCTATGCAGTGGAAATAATGGCATCACCTACCTCCTTGTGCTATTGTGGAGATTCAGGAGATGCATGTAAGGTGCTCAGTACAAAGCTGGTGCAGAGAGGTACCTGGTGGACAGTACTACGCTGTTGTTACTCACTGTCCTGAATCTCAGCCACTGCTCTTTGATCATCCACATCGCCTCTCCTCCTGAGTCTCTAAACATGACTGCCCTGGGGATCGGCACTTTCCAGAGGATTCTGTTCAGACCGTATTTCCTCTAAGCTGCCTGTTGGCTGCAGTAAATACCACTATCTCCACTGAGCTCTGGCTGTATACAGAGCAGCAGCACTAGGTATACCTTAGCATAAAGGCTTGATGTCCACACTAGGAAACAGAGTGAGCCATGGCTCTCTGGGCCTCAGCTCCCACATCTGTGAAATGGATCTATGATGGCCTCATCATGTTGCTTGAAGTTCAAGCCTGTGAGGCTCCTCTGACAACTTTAACGTGAATTGCTATTTGCTACAATCGTGCCAGCTGTTATTTCATATTTATGTGATGATGGACAAGACATGACCCTGCCTTCTAGGAGTTCATCCCCTGATTGGGCCTGTGAACCATGGCCACAGGAAATGTCTCACCAATCGTATCTTCCCATCTGTTTGCATCAACTGTGGAGTTTAGAGAGTGTGGTGCTCTTTGAAGCCTCCCTGGGGCAGGTGATTCCTTCATTCAGTCAACAAATATTTGTTGAGCACCTGCTGTGAGTCACCACCGAGCTCCAGGGATGTGGGGTCAACTGGACCGACAGTTCTTGCCCTCTTGGCACTTCTAGTCTAGTGGGACAGACAGACAAGTCAGCACATAAAGAAGGAAACAAGAAAACGTCCCTTGATTATTATGAAGAAAATAAAAGGATCTTCAAAAGATCTTTTTCCACCAGCTATATTGAGGTATCATTGGCAAATAAAAATTGTATATATTTAAGGTTTACAACTTGATCAAGGAGATGTTTCCGACAGGGCATGGTGGGTGGCAGTGGTATCTGTGCTTTGTAATGGTCAGGAAAGGCCCAACCTGAGATGGTGACATCTAAACTGACAAGGAGAGACAGCCACACAGTTAAAAAATGATCCAGGACCTAGGAAGTGCTGGGACTGAACCTGCTGTAGAAGAAAGCACTAGAAAAATGCCCGTGAAATAAGTTAGTTAAGTAACTAAATCAGAGGATGAGGAATGAGCATTCCAGTCAGTGGAAACAGCGTGTACACAAACCCCAAGGTGGGAAGGAGCTTGGTGTATATGAAGAAGAGAAAGAAGGTCAGAGTGGCCTGGGAGATGCATGAGGGGGAGAGAGCAGGGAGAGCTCAGGGAGGTCGTGGACCAGGCCTATGATGCCCTGCAGGTCTCTGACCTGTGCATTTTGTAAATTTCACTCTCAGTGAAAAAGGAAACCACTGGAAGGTTTTAAGAGGGGGACCCACCCTCTCTGGGGTACCTTTTACATTCCTCTCGGTGCTGGTAAAGAATAGATTTCAGAGGCAGAGTGGAGGGATGAAGGGGGAGAAGCCAACAGGTACCCTGGAAAATTGTGGGTGTGTATCCAGGTGAGAGGCGATGGTGACAGAGGAGACAGGGAAAGTGGACAGACTTGGGATATGTTTTGGAGGTGATGTGGGCAGGCCCAGCTGATAGGCTGGCTATGGGTGAGAGGCAGAGAGAAGGCAAACAGGACTCAGGGCTCTTGGACTTGGGCTGTGGTCAGCCCAGGTGCTGGGGGGCAGGTTCCCTGGGAAGACAGCCAGTGTCATTGAAGGAGCCTGGTGACTCAGGGGTCCTGTAAGTTATAGCCCCCAGCAGAAGAGTCTGTTGGCTAGAGCAAGAAGTCAGTGAGTTGAATGGCCTGGTTCCACTTGCAGTTTCTCAGCCTGAGCCTGCTGCCTGGGGAAGCAGAGACCCTCCCGTGCGGTGTGGGAGGGGCCTGTGAGGATGTCCTGAGATCCCCTCCCCACCTCCAGCTCACGGTGCATTTCCATGTTCACTAAATCCTGAAATACTAGCATGATGGGCCCCTTTGAAACTTGAGTGAGGTAAGTTTAGGACAAATTAAAGGAAGTCTTGCTTCTCACAGTGACTCAGGACCTCAGGGGACCCATTACCCCAGGAGGTGATCAAGGCTGGGAATGTCATGGGATACCTAAGAGACATGGGTAAGAGAACAAAATGAGGGGCCCTAAAAGGCCTCTGAGAGGAAACCTGGGATCTGTGTGGCCTTTGAGTTGACGTCAGGGAGGAAAACCAGTCTCTGGAGGCTTCTTGCTGGCAGCAGAGTCGGGAATCATCCTGGTCCAGCCCGTTCCCCTGCGCGTGGCTCTCAGAACCCCGGGCGCCAGAGCTGGAAGGGACCCGGCTCTGTGCCATTCAGTCTTTTTCCTTACTCAGGAGGACACGCCTCTGTTGCCCCTTTGCCTGAAACCCCACAGTGGTGCCAGTGCCTTCACAACCACGTCCAGCTGGGTCCCTCCTCTCTGGCTTTTCAGCTACCCATTGGGGACCTTGCTTACCTCCTGGCCCTTGCTTGCTCCTCCCTCCGCCTTGAACACACTCTCTCCATCTGTGCCTGGCAGCACTCACTTACCTTCTGATTTGGCCTCAGTTGTAAGCTTCTGGGTAGTCATCCCCGACTCCAGCCCTTCTCCAACTTTGGGTCACCTGCCACTGCCAAAACTTGCTTAGAGCCAGCCTGGCCTCTGAGCACAATCTCACCCTGCTGTGTCCTCACGCCTATTTACATCTGTCTCCCCTCTAGACGGTCAGTTCTGTGTCTTGCCAGCCCCTGGCATGGAGTAAATACTCTTCAAATAAAATGCTGGCGTCCTCAAACTACAGCCCGCAGGCCACATACAGCCCGCCTAGGACATTTATCCGGCCCGCCGGGTGTTTTTGCGGCTGCTGCCTGTCCTGCTTAGCAGCCGACTCATCCCAACGCCTGCAGTCTGGCCTTCTAATGGTCTGAGGGACAGTGAACTGGCCCCCCATTTAAAAAGTTTGAGGACCCCTGAGTCTTAAGGTATCAGGTCCAGGCGATGGAACTCTCTTGCACAAAATCACAACAGCCTTGTTTCTTTCGTTCCTTGGTTTAGGCATGCCTCACATGTTATTGTCCATCCACTCTATGCCGTGCCTTTGCTAGGTGCTAGGGACCCAGGGGTGAACAAAGCAGGTCCCCTGCCCTCACAGAGCTTACAGTTTAGTGAGGGAGGCAGCCCCCACTGGTTGCCCAGCCAATGTTAAATTGCAGTGGTGACCAGCACCGCCAAAAGGAAATACGGTGTTCCATTAGAAACTAGAAAAACTTCTCAGTCAAGGAGGTCCAGGAAGCCTTCCCGAGGAAGTTTCTTTCAGCAGAGATCTGGCAGGTGAGTAGGAACTGATGGGGCAAAGAGCAGAGGGAGCGCGATCCAGGCAGGGACAAAGACACTGGGGTAAGGAGGAGCAGAGGGAGCCTGGGGTTAGAGAGCCATGTGAGGAGAGATCTAGCTGGAACATGGCCAGAGCTTTCTAGATTATGTTAAGGTTTTGGTCTTTATCTTGAGAGCAATGGGGAGTCACTGAAGGGTGCTGAGCAGGGCCATGACCTAACCAGATTGATATTATGGAAGCTCAAACTGGCTTCTACACAGGTGTCCTGACACTCAGCCCTGATATCATGTCCATATTCTGTTGCCCTACCCCCTATCCTAGGTCACTGCATCTCCAAAGACACCCTCCCCGCACCCCAAAGCAGTGATCTGCTCATTCCAGAGCTAACATTATCCCCTCCCAACAGTGAGAGCCAGATTTGCACGGTCGCTTTCCTGGGCACTTGGGATGTCCCTGCTCCCTAAATCCATCATTTACTCTTCACCTTTGTCTCCAGTAGCCAAGACAGGCTGTGGGTGCCAGATGATGACCCCAGTGTGCTTCGAGGGGTCAGTATCAGCCCCAGCACTCACTCAGGGTTCTCTCCTTTGGGGAGCAGAAGGCACAGCTTCCTGCCAAGCCTGCTGGGCCCTGCTACATGAGGTTTCCTCCAGGCGCCCAGCAGGGGCTCGGCAGCAGTGTTAGTGCCAGCACAGTGGCCCTATGTGCCTGGGGGTTGCACATGTGGAAGTGGTGCCAGGAGGTTAAATCTTCCCAGTTCCCTGGGTTGCAGAAATGTAGCCAGAGTAGTCTGTTTAGATTCCCAGGGTAGAAGGGCCAGTCACTGTTGCTCACAGGATGTCAGCGCTGGGGATGGGAGTCACCTTAAGCACCCAGTGTTGCAGCAGGAAAAGGAGCCCAGGGAGGCCACTGGCCTGCACCCACAATCTAGGAGTGACAAAGGAGACAGAGTTAAGGGGTGGGCGTGTGGAGTCTGGGTTTCAGAGCCAGACAACCCTGGGTTCAAGTCCTGCCTTTACCACTTGTCGGCTGCAGCCTCTTGGGCAAATTACTCAGCCTTAAGGGCCTTTCTTTCCCTACATGGCCTTGTCCACTATGACTGCCAGTAACCACACCTCACTCTTTATATTTAAATAAATTTAAATTAAATAAAACTTAAAATTCAGTTCCTCATTTGTACCAGTAACATTTCAAGAGCTCCTATTTCTTGTGGCTCTTGTACTGCACAGTGCGTGTCTAGAATATTTCTATTTCCACGAAGGGTCCTGTTGGACAGCTTTGATCTATAAAATGAGGACAATGATAAGACTTGTGGATTGTGATGAGGATTAAGCGAGATAATGAACATAAAGCAAGCCAGCATAGCACTCAGCATACATTAAGCACTCAACTAATGTTTACTATGACAGTGACAGTGATGGTCAGGTTAGCTCTTGTACATTTTCAGTGCCCTGTCGTGTCCACCAGGAGAGGTGCTGCAGCCCAGTAAGAATGTGCTAGAGTGAAGCATGGGTACACCTGGATTTATTTATCAATAAAAAGTATTGGTCATCTGCTCTGGACCAGGCACTGTAGTAGGTTTATGATGTGTCACAAACTTGAACAAGACATGGTCTTCGTCCTCTAGGAGATATGCCCACAAATAAAGTATAGAATGTAAAAAAAAAAAAAAAAAAAAAAAAAACCCTCAAGGGAAATGTAGAATTTAGAGAAACCCAAAAACACCCAAGGAGAGTTGGAATCAAATGGAAAGGAAGAGCAAGCCCTGAAGGCTTCCCAGAGGAGGTGCTATTTGCTCTGAGCCTGGAAGGAAGAGTAGGATTTTAGTTGGAAAGGACAGGAGTGGGGGGTCCCAGACAAAGGAACAGCATGTGCCAACACCAGGGGCCTGAGAAGCTCTCTGTGCTGCAAAAATGATAGACAGCTCAATGTGACTAGTACAGGGGGGATAGGCCACAGGTCCCATCCTTAGCAAATACCAGATACTCATGAGTATTGGGGGATCAATGAGTGGAGTGAGTTTGTAACTATGATTTTGAATGAGTTGTCCCACTTCTCTGTCTCTCCTGCCTGCTCTTGACTACACCCCCTTCTTGCCCCAGAGAGATGACAGGAGAACATGTATCCATCACAGACATAGGTAGCCTAACTTTGTGCCTCAGTTCCCCATCAGTAAAATAGGATAACAGTAGTAGCCACTTCCTTGGGTCACTGTAAAGATTAAATGAGTGAACATAGGTGACATGTTTAGAACAGCAAGTACAAGGTGAACACTGAAGAAGGCTTAGCTAGCGATGTTGGCATGATGATGACAGTTAGAATTGGTTTTGTCATGGAGATTGGAAGTGTTGGCTGACCTGTTGGGCAGCACTGACAGTCCCTAAAATAAAGTTGGTCAACCATGCCTCACCTCCCTTCAAGAATATTTGAAACTATAAAGTACATATGCCGCATGAATGCAAATTGGAGGGAGAGGGGCCCCAGACTGTCAATTACAGCAGTATTGGAGTGACAGAGGGGACTGAGCCTCAGTCCTAAGCTGATTTACTGTCTGCAGTGGTTTTGCTCTAGAGACCCTGAGCCTCATTTTTCAAAATCCAAAGGGAGGTGGCTTTTCCTATAGATCTTGGGAGTTGAGTAGGACCTTGCTCGAAAGCCCCAAAAGAAAACCGTACTGTGTCAACGTCCTATCCCTGGTTAGTTATGTGATACCCTGCTCTTCGGTTTTCTTATTTCCAACATTCAGTTGAATGGTGCCCAAGATCCTTTCCAGGACTAGCATCTTCTGATTTGCTTAGGACTTCTCTGGATCTCCTCCTAGAGGGTGCCATCCTGGGCAGACTGCTAGCTCTCTCCAGCCTCCCATAGCTTCTGCATCTGGTGGTACCCAGGTATGCAGGCATCCTGGGAGGAAGGAACAGTCACAGGAGGGGCAGTCTGGGCCTGAGCTGGGAAGGATGCAGCATAGGCAGAAAGGCCATTACCCAGGGGGCTCAGTGGGACTGCACCTCCAGTCTCCTGCTCCCTATACCCTCCCAACATCGGAACCCAGAACAATGTCTCTGATGTCGGTACTCCAGGCCCACTTAGTCACAGAGGGTCTATGGGAAGTGGGTGGCAGACTCTCCTTCCAAAGCTCCTGATGCAGTCTGTCCCATGTCGTGGCCAAGCGCCCTCTTGACACCTCCTATCCAAGGTGAGCTGTCCTGAAGCCCCACCTCAGATTAGGTAAGGTCCTCCAGGGTTAGCACAATGCCCGGCACATAGTAGGCTTCTAATGTGTGATGCACTGATCCTCAGCACACTTCCTGCTCAGCTCCAGGCAGGCCGAGCATGAGTGAGGATAAAGATGCCTCTCTCTCCCAAGATGCTCAGAGACTACAAGCACTCTGTGGACCTGGGGTAACAGAGAGGTGGGCCGGCAGCCCCTCACAAGTTAGGGGGTGCAGGGACTAAGATAGAGAGTGAGCCCAGGTCTCCTGGAGGAAGTCAGTGGGACTTGGTTTCCCCATCAGTAGCATGGCCCAGGGTACCTTTGCGGCCTCTTGTGCTGACCTTCCCTGGGTCTGACTGGAGCCCAAGCTTTCACAGTCCTTTAACTACCAGATGGCACCCTGCTGGGTCCTGTGTACTCTTTAAGACTCACACTCCAAGGCATCTCTCTGCTGCCCTCCTTTCTTCTTGAAATGTCCTCTTCTCTTCCAAGATGCCGACTTCATCTTCACTGTATTTTCTCCTACCTTCCTTCTCAGTTGTCTTTGTTGCCTCCCCGTCTCCCAGTCCCGTTAATGTGGGGGCTTCCTGAGCACACAGCTGCATCCTAACCTTCTCCCTCGTGATCTCATTTACTCAGATGACTCCCCTTTCCCTGGAGATTAGTGTTTTTCAAACTCCAGCTCACAACCTGTCAGGTCATGAAATCAATTTAGTGGGTTGTGGCCAGGATTTTTTTAATGAAATTGGATAAGAAAAAAATGAATTAGAAAATATCAAGTGTGTTGCTGTGTAATACGGAAAGTATTATTCCATGAGATTTTTGTTTCTGTGGCTGTGTTCCAGATTGAGATTACTTATATGTATACTAGATTAGTCAAAAATTTGAAAGGCAAAGACTTAGGTTCCACCATCTCCCAAATTGATGTCTTCAGCCATTTTTTCCCCCGTGTTCCCAATCTATACATTCTGTTGCGCACTGCCCACCTCCACTAAGATGGCCCACAGGGAGCCCAAAGTTACTGGATCCAGAAGGAAGTGCCCCATCTTTCTCCTAAATCAGCCCATTCTCCTCTACCCCCAGCCTCCAGGACTAGCAGTACTCCTTACCTGTTACCAAAGCTGGGAACTCAAGAATCATCCTCGAAGCTTTCCCCAGGCACTGCCCTGGGATTCTGACTCCTTGGATCTCTGCATCTGTCCCCTCCTCCCTTGCTTAAGACGAGAGACTTCTGTGAAACCTCGCTGTGCCTTCCTGCCCAACCCTGTCCTTCTTACACGCCTGCGGACTCCTGCTGTCTATGCTCCAGCCGTAGGAGGAGGCCTCCCTGGTCCACCACCCTGCTCCACTCCTCCCACTGCCTCAAAGGGAATCGACTTGGGGTGCCCTCCTCTGGGGAGTATTCCTTGCCTCCCACAAGCTCCCTGCACAGCCCCTCGGCACAACCTCCACACCCTACATTTCAGTCTTTTTTCATATCAGCTCTAACATCACCTGCAGCAGAACCACTTGCTCTGCTTAAACATGCAGATGCCCAGGTCCCAGGTCAGCCTACAATATCAGAATCTTTAAGGCTGTGGCCTGGAAATCTGCCTTTCAATCCGCAGCAGTCCAGGTAGTCCTTTCACCCACGGAGTGCAGAAAGCCACTGCAGTATGTATGCGTCGCGTCACTTCTCATCTCTTTCCCCCATTAGACAGCGATCTCCTGGGGCAGGGACTGCACCTGGTTGTCTGTTTCCTTAAGGCCCAGTGCAAGGCCTGGCACAGAGCCGGTGCCCAGGCAGTTCTGAATGAACCATTCCTGGACATGACAGTTCTGTGCCCTCCCTCCGTCCAGTCTGTGCCCCGGAAATAACCTTCTATGAAGGCTTTTGTGTGCAGTTTGTGATCTCTCCAGGAGGTCATGCTTGTCTTGCTTAGTTACAGAGGAAGCTAGAGGAAGAGCAGCCCGGCCCTTGGTGACAAGGGGCTGGGGTGGCCCCAGGACAGGGAGCGTGGTTGAAGAGGGGGTCTGGTGGAACTGGAGGGGGGTAGGGGAGAGTGTCCTCATTCCTAATCAACAGGAAGGGCCTTCTTCCTCCAGGATCACTTTTCAGCCCAGCTGCTTGGACATAACCCGAGCTGGGGTTAGGGATGTGGGGGAGGGGCAGCAACAGATAGACAGGCTGATGGAGAGGCCAGCACAGGACGGATTGCCAGCCCAGGACGCCTGCCTGACTCCCAAACACCCCCAGTGCCCAGGAGGGCCTGTCCTGGGAGAAAGCTCAGCTGGTACCCATAGAATACCCTCCTGCTCTCTCCCTGCTCTCTCCCCACCACTCCCCTCCCCTGCTCCTGCTCTCTCCAAGCTCAGGGACATTCAATCCTTCCTTTGATGGACAGCCAAGAAAAGACTTCCACATCCTAAATTTGTTAGCACCAGCTAATCATCTTAACCTTCCTCCCTCCTGCACTCCCTACAGGCGCCTCCTTAAAGACACAAGGTGCTTTTTTGATTCTCAGGAGGGAAGCCCCAGAAGGGACCAAATCCCCACCCAGGACAGAAGTTTCTCTGGAGGTCCCTCCTCTGCAGTGGCGGATGCTGAGGCTGGGTGTGCAGGCACTTGCAGTGGGAGCAGGGGCTGGGCAGCTTGGTGCCCCTGAGACCCCACTCAGCCAGGAGGGTCTTCCCAAGGGCCCCCATTAGAGACCCACCCCCAGGAGGCTACTAGAAAGCTGAAGCTGGCCGCAGCCTCTTGTCTTTTCTGTTTTCTCTCTTTTCTAGCCTCTTCCTCCTCATTACAGCTACCACCTCTTGAATGCTTTTCTGTGTGTCAGGCACCATGCTTCAGGCCTTACTCGAGCTCCTTCAGAACCCTCAGAGGTTTTTATGCCCACTTTACAGATGAGAAAACTGAGGCTCAAGAAAAGTCAAGTAATGTGTCTGTGTATATAAGGTCATCCCATATGAGTCAGGGCTGGGGTACCATCGTCCAGACTGCTGCTGTTGACCACCATACCATCCTGTCTCCAAAACACACTGCTCTCCAAACTGCTCACATATGCACACGCACTAGGTGAGAGCAGCCTACTGCCACTTGTGAAATGAGGTCACCCCTGTAAACATCTTGTACAGGACAGGCACACAGCAGGCCCTCCACACATAAGTGTCCCTCCCTCCATCCAATCCACTCCTCTCTCCTCCTCTATCCCAGCTCACACCCCAGGTGAAAAGAGCCAGGACAGAAGAGAATGTGTCTGTGGCCTCCAGACCTTGTCCTGGCCCTCAGCCTCCCAATAAATAACATGGTCTGTATATAAGCCTCCGGCTCTGCAGCATCTCAGCATGGGAGGACTGGTGTTTGCTGGCTGACGGATTAGCAGCACTGGAAGGGAAGGACAGCCCCGACAAAACAGCCAGGGCTTTTCTAATTCATTCTCTCTTTCTCTTTCCCATCTGTCACCCCCAAAGCATGGTGCCCCCAACAGCAAAGAACCCTCAAAAAAATTTAAGGTTTATTAAACTTTAATTAGTTTAATAATTAATAGGTTCTTGCCATCAAGGGCCTCAAGGGCTGTAGGACTGGTCTACTGGAAAGATAGGAGGGGTCCCTCTTCCTGCAGAGGGCTGGACCCTGACCCAAAGGAATGAGAGATCCTTCTGAGACCCAATGTGCTTGGAACACAGGCAGGAAACACAGCCCTTCTTACCCCTGACCCCACCTCCTTCCTCTTCCCAGCTTGCCTGGGTCTCTAGCGTGGGGGCTGTCTGACCAGACAGAGACTCCAGTCTAAGTCATGTAGGTGGGGAAGATACTGGGACCCCAGGGCCCTGGGGAAAAGGGCAGGACAAATCAGAGGTTGCCAAGAAGATGGAGCAGATGGTCACATCTGATCCGAGTGTCACAGAGCAACACAGTTGAGGGTGCTGATGAAGTGTGAGCAAGCTGCGGGCCTGAAATGAATTAAAATCACCCTGTAGCAAATATCCTAAATCCACATGATGCCTTAGTAATAAGCAAAGCTGCCATTTACTGAGTGCTTATTAAGTACAAGACCCTCACTTATGTATGAACATCTCGTCCTTGCAACAACCTCGCAAACTCATTGGTTCCACTTTATAAATAAGGACTGATGCTCAAAGAAATTAAAAGAAGCTTGTCTGAGGTTCCATAGGTGTGGACCATCTCTGGGATCTAAACCTAGGTCTGTTCGTCTTCAAAGCTCATATACAAAGACATCCCTGAGAGAACCTCTGATAGTGTTAGGAGGACACTCAGAGCGTAAAAATGACTCAGGGTGGGAAAGAGGACAGCCAGCAGGTGTGTACTGATTCACCAACCCCTCTTGCTGTCCTCTCAATCACCTGTCCTCCCCAGCACAGACTTCTGCTGTGTCTTTCTGGAGACAAATGAGCAAGGATGATTCATTGAACCAGAAAGGGATGCCCCTCCCTTTATGAAAACAAGACAAAGCATTCCCCACAGAGGCAGCAGCAGCACCAAGGGGGAGAGTGGGGATAAGCCAGGGTCACACCAACACCCTAAAATTCCCCTCTAACAGTTCATCTCCTCCTTGTGGGTCAGGTACTATGTAGAGCAGCCATTCATACAGTCAAGGGCTGCCACCTGCAGCCTGTGATGCTGTCCCCATGGGATTGTCTGCTGCCACCTCAGTGCCCAGACACGGGGGTACCTCGACTCCCCTCCTCTGCCTGACTCATGTGGGCAGTTTATTTCTACCTTGCCCCCCAGAGCAGATTGGAATTTTCTTAACAGTTTTGCTAAACTCAAAGAGAAATATTTAAACCATTTTTTAAAATGTCTTAGAATCCTCAGAAGTTCCTAAATCAGAGGACAACTTTCATCCCTAAACCAATGGAAGGTTACTTCCATATCTTATCCCTCCTTTAAATCCCTTTCCCTCCTCCTCCAAAAGGGGCCTGGGGGTTGGCTAGGTCCCCTATTTTCTGGCCTGAAGAAGGGGTGCTTGGGCAGCAGTGTCACCCCGTTCATTCCCAGTGCTCCATCCCAGAACCCACAGGCACAAATCGGCCAGCAGCCCTTCTCCCTGTCTTGGAGAAGGTTATAGTATTATCCTTTCACAGGGGTAGGTTTCTATTTTTATTTATTTTTAATAAGAAGAGGAAGAGCTGAGAGTGGGAAGAGGGGTGGGAGAAGGAAAAGCAGAGAGAGGAAAGGGGGGGGTTGGGGTCTCAGTGTGTGATACACCTTTTGGGGGTAAGACACAAGTATAAGAGGGACTTTACCTAACAAATGCGATCAATGTAACCTGGTTTCTTGTACCCTCAATGAATCCCCAACAATTAAAAAAAAAAAAAAAAAGAAGAGAGGAGAGGATATCATTTCCCTTTTTTTCACATCTCTGGCTCCTGGCCCCAGCCCCAGTTCTGCAGTACGTCCTGACCCTTGTGGTATACAGGGCCTGTTTCTTCAGAAGCCAACTGGATATAGTCTTCTGTTATGTCCAGGGGCTGGCAACAAGGACGACATCTCCTGCTGTCTTCCCAGGCTGTCTCGACCTGTCCCCAGTGCAGACCCCTGCTGTGATTCCCCAGTGGCTCCTTCATGGCTGTTTTTTTTTCATCTGCTGAAGACATTGTGTCCCTGGTTTCTTCCCAGGCCTCCATGCCCAGTGTGGGCTGCCTGGGTGATTTCAGCTTCCCTGAATTGTCCCACCCCCGTGCCTGCGGGGACACACTGCTGGCCCCACAGCCCACTTCTGAGTGGGGTCAGAGGTTAGCAGAGTAGGTGGGGTTGACTATCCCAGACTGCATCTAAAGATTTATTAGCCACTGTCCCCATTAGGGGCCGTTAGCACATCAAAGTAGTATTTGT
This sequence comes from Galagoides demidoff, assembly GCA_963574575.1. Classification (NCBI taxonomy): domain Eukaryota; kingdom Metazoa; phylum Chordata; class Mammalia; order Primates; family Galagidae; genus Galagoides; species Galagoides demidoff. The sequence continues at coordinate 19,655 of CAUYQV010028986.1, read as the reverse complement.
AGAGCTTGGAAAAGCAGTGACTGTGACAGACATTAGCTGGTAGCTATGGGGGAGCCATAAACCCCACCCCACTCCCAGCTGGAGGATGGAGGAAGGCGCGTGTTACTTTGGTTTGTTAAGATAGCAAAGGCAGATGAGATTCCTAAAATGAATGTGTAAGTTAACTCACAAAGTCCCTGAGTTTGGAACACCAGGGGAGGGGAGGCTGCAAACCCACTATGGTACAGGTATAAAGAGCAGATTCTGGAATCAGCAAGATGGGGTGCAGATCCTGGGGGCTCTCTTAAAGCCTCAGCTTTATCCCTAGTAGAATGAGGTTAATCATGAGGGGACCCAGGGCCACATATGTAAACTTCCCTGCACAGGGGTGACACTCAGTAAATATGGTTTCTTATCCCACGGGGCATGTCTAGTGGCACCCCCAGCTGGAGGAAGCTGCCTTCTGGAGGGGGGAGTGCTCCGCTAGTCTGGTTAGTGCTGTCAGCGTGGTGACTCCTCAGCTGTCACCTACCAACAGGCAGGACAAGAGGTTCTCCTTGTGACGCTGAGGGGGCCGGGGCAGAGAGTCCTTAGAAGCTGACTGTGGGATGAAGCTACCATGTTCTCTGGCTCGGTATGTGGGAAAGGGAGAAGGGAAGGGGCAGGAGCAGGCCTGGACAAAGGAGGAAGCTGCACCCTGATGCAGTCTCAGGGATGGCCTCGGACCACCCAGGTGGCTCTGGAACTGGAATGGCCTTTCAGACTTGGCCCAAGCTGGGCATGGACAGTAGGCCATGACAGGGGCACTCGGATAATGTGGCTGACTTCAGCCAAGACAATTCCTAAAGAGGACTGACTCCCAAGGGCTGTCTGCAAGCAGCACTCTCAGCGTCTGGAGGAACAAGCCCTTCATTTCCTAAAGGGGAACCTGGTTGACAAGGAAAATGTCCACTCCAGAGGCATTTCTACAGGTGCCACCACACAGGCCAGTGATCCCAAGACCAGGGCTCCATCTCTGCCTTCACCAAGGGGAATCATGAATTCCTCAAGAGGTCCCTGCAAATTTCTACGGCACCCCTCTGTGGGTTTGGGGACATGAGAGTGCTGGGCTCAGTGAGTACATCTGTTCCCCTCTGGCTCTGAGTTTTAAAGATTCCTCAGGATCAGAGAAGTGGGGGAACCAGAGAGGGAGCTCCCCCTCCACCCTGAACCAAAGTCTGGACACCTCAAGTACACTTAGGGAGACCGCCAAGCTCCTTGCTCTGACCATCATGGTCCCATCATGGCCACCCACCCCATTCTGGGAGGCCCTAGTGGGCTGGAAGGGGAGAGGAATAGACCTGTTTGGTGAAACTGGCAAACCCTTCTCCTGGGCAGTGAAGGCTGGTGACAGGCAAGGGGGCCTCTGCCCGTCACTGGGGCTGGGGATGGGGCCAGGGCTGGAGCTGGAGCTGGGGCTGGGCCTGGGGATGAAGCTGCTTGCCTGTGTTTATTGTGCTTTTCTAGTGCCCAGAGCTTTGGAGACCACCCAGCATTTTCCTCTGCAGAGGGCCTCCTACCCGCCTGCCCTCCCCACCAGAGTCCTGCCTGGGGCTGTCCAGCTGCAGGGGGAGTGCATGGAAGGGCTCTGTGAGCCCAGCAGTGGGAAGAGAACTTCATACCAGTCAGCACCTGATAACACAGCCTGGTCTTCCAGGGGTGCCCTGCCCCCTCTACACAGCATCTTCTCTTAATTAAAAAGTCAGGCAGGGCCTCCTGTCGGGAAAGGACACTCCTACCCTCCTTTTGATGCTGCTGACCCCACTTCCTATGGACACTCCCCCAATCCCATTCCCCCACCGCTGTACCCGGGGCTGCTAGGTGTGAGAGAGCTTTGGACAAGGAGCCCAAAGCATGACTGCCAGTTCTAGCAAGGCCTTTCTCTTCTAGGTAACCCAGAGTAAGCTTCTTAACCTTCCGGCTTCAGATTCCTTGTCCCTCTAATGCAGTGATTTTCAACTGGTATGCTGTGGCACACTTGTGTGCAGTGAGAGGATCTTAGGTGTGCTGCGAAAAATTTTAAATACCATTAATTAAATTATATTCAAAGCACAGTAACTACATTCTCTTTCTTTGCTCTTTTTTTTTTTGATCAACATAATTTAAGTGTGCCTCAGAAGTTTAACCCATAACTTCAAGTGTGCCACAAGACAAAAAAGGTTGAAAGACACTGCTCTCCCCCTTATAGGATTGCTGTAGGCGCCAGGGAAATACTTCTCCTGGAACCCCCAAGACTTTATATAGGCAAGGTCTCAAAAGCAAGGGCAATAACCATCCCCATGTTCATACAAAGGTGTCACATTGACCTACTAGTCCCCCTCCCTTAGCCAGATGAAACAATTTATCAAAAGACAAATTGACAAGTACTGTACGCACAAAATCTTTGATGCAGCATGTAATATACAAACCATAGAAACTCTAAGATCTAGCGGTCAACACCTAGGTAAATCATATTCTCTTGTGTAGCCATTTTAAAGAAGTTGTTTTGAAGGCGGCACAAACGTGAGAAGATGTTTACTTTCTCATGTTAAGTGGAAGGAGCAGTGGACCCTATCACGTGCATCTGATTTCTGCTCTGTGGACAAAGGTATGCGTGTGGACGAGGATCAGAGGGGAGAAAAGAAAATGGAAACAGTTGTGTGAACAGGCCTGGGGGACTAGGGGCGATGCTTTTCTTTCACAAAATGTCCTTTAATGTTCTTAAAGAGCGGTTCCTATAATAAATAAATTCAGAAAAACAAACCAATTTAAAAGAAAAAAAAAAAAAGCAAAACCAAATGTAAGCTCCAAGTATTTTCAGTCTCGTTAGCTCAGACGGATCCAGTTCTTTGGCTCATTTGTCACCGGATCACCCTGAGCTCCCAACACGTACACAGGAGGTCAACCCCAGGCCTTTCTTATCTGGCAGGTGAGACGACAAAGCCTGACTTCATCCTTCCATTTTCTTTCCGATGCTTAAGGCCCTTTCAGTCAAAAAGACAGCGCTTTTTTATCAATTTCTACTTGCTACCAGACTCTGGTTAGAGCAGGGATTTTCAGCCGGCGTGCTGTGAGAGGATCTTAGGTGTGCCGCAAAAATTTGTAAAGATCATTAATTAAATTATTTTCTGAAGAACTTCAATGCACAGTAACTACATTCATTTTTACTCCTTTTTTATCAACATAATTTAAGGGTGTTGTGGACGTTTATTGATTTAAGAGATTGAAAAACACTGGGTTAGAGGTTCTGCATCCTCAGTTGTGAAAGTTCTGTTACTCATAGTTGTGCTAATCATGGTGAAGAATGGCAAGTGTTTCCTCACAGGTGCCAGCTCTGATTGGTTGGTTGTGGTTGCCCAAAGTACAAGAAACAGCACAGAAGCAGATGAATAATTTCCACCATGGGCCCTGGTTGGATGAGTGTTATACACTCTACTTATTTGCTCTCCCAGACTAGCTTGGTACTAAAGGCAGGGCTCTGACATCTGGGGCTTCTTCCCAGCCCTGCCAGTGCTTCCCAGAGGATCTTGAGTACTGCACAGCTGTGTCCCCTGCTTAAGGAAGGAAAGAGGGTGGACTTTGCAGTTTCATGGGCTCAGGCAAGAATCCCAGCCCCATCATTCATTAGCCATTTGATCTTGGGCAATCTGTTTAGCTATGGATCTAGGGTGTTCTCATCTGTGAGTTAGAATACTTCCAGACAAGAAAGTTAGAAATAGCAAGTAGAAAGTGCCCAGCTGGCACATAGCAGATGTTAAACTCAGAGTAACTGTTATCTTGGTCACCCGTGACGTGCAGAGGGTGGCATGTTAAAAGGCCATGCCTCCCTGGCCCACAGTTACATTCGCATGCCTTAACCATGGCCTCACGGACAAATGACAAAGCTACTTAAGACATGATTGAGAGACCAAGACAAAAATGATGTTCCAAATTTATTGTGCTTTTATAAGTTAAAATACATTGTGTTATAAACACATATTAACATTGAATTACTAATTGCAATTTGTAATTTTAGTTGTGATAATTTAAGGCGTGATTTAAGAAAAAGAGATACCCAGGGGCAGTTAAGAACCTCACTAATCATTAATTATTCCGTCCCTGCTCCTCATAACTCTGTTCACCTCCAGGCCTGAGGCAAGCTTGGGGCTTGAGACTTGTTCGGTGCGTCTTCCACTCTGGGCTTCCACACCCAATGGAAGGAGAGAGGCAGGAGGAGGGGTGCCAAGGCACATGAAGGTGGCATAACCAAACAGTTCCACTCTTGGTTAAAGCTGACTCTCAAACACAAGTTCAGTTTCCAAAGATTGCATGACATCATCCCTTCACAGATCCTTAGTTCAGGTGATACCTGGTAGGCCCACCTCTTCTTCACTTAATTACTCATTCACCTAGTTAGCCAGGATTTACTGAACACACACTCTATCGGCCTAAAGTTCTGGGCTGTGAAATGTGAGCAGTTCAAGCCTGAAGGTCCCCAGGGATTGTCTGTCATGAATTAGCAACTTGAAGACCAAATGTAGCATCCCTCAGAAGCTTTGTTTGGTTTTTAAATGTTTATAAATGATTATCAACATTTAAAAATCAAAAGATTTTACAGAAAGTATCTGATTCTTGGCTTTTCTTATATATTTTCAAGATCTGGCAATTATGGATCTGCATCCCCATCTGGCAGCACTTGATTGCAGCCCAGGGGTAGTCAATCCATTTTAGGCACACAGGCAAGCCATAGGCACTTTGCCACAGTCTCCACCACTCTCTATTGCACCATACCTGGCCTACTTCATTCATTTATGTTGCCTGCTTAGCTCCTTGTAGCACTGGATTTTGTGGCACCTACCTTCAACTCCTCCATCATAAATCTTATAGTTTAACAAAAGCCAATGTAGAAAAGCATAAATTGATATCTGCACATAGAAACAAGAACAACAATGAATTGAATATTTTGGTAGCATGGGACAGTAGTAAATCAAATCCAACTGCCTGGAGGAAGTGGTGTGGAGCTGCAATGCGCATGCTACACCTCTGCTGGAGAACTGCCTGTGCCTTTTAGATATGGAAAAGGGAGCAAGACTTGCAGAAGTGCTGACTTCCTGGGAAGGACCTGAGAATGAAGGGTTGGTGGTGGGGCAGGAAGTCACTCCCTTTGGGAAGATATCTCCAGGTCATGTAGGAGGATCTGACTGCTTCTTGGTGATTTAGTCAAGGGTGACAAATTCAAGTTTAGAGCCCTGAGATCCCAGATCCTTATCAAAATAGAGTTGAGGTATCAGAGGTAGCAGAGCCCAATAGGCAAACCCCAGCCCTACTTGATTTCCATCTTGCCAATACAACCTCACCCCCTTCCCCAGACCCACTACCCCCATCTGTATGCAGCAGCCCAGGCCCTCTGCCCTGCGCTTGAGGCTTTGCCAGGAAACTGTTCAGCCTGAGAACAATGCCTGCCCTTGGCCCTAATCTACAGAATTGGAACTATAATCTCCATCAGCAAGACCTGCCCCCAAGATTTCCTCACTCAGAACTTCTGATTCTGACCCCAACTTGGAAGTGTCAGGGGCCCAAGGAAGCAAGAAAATGCACAATTTGTCCTGGCAGTTCAAAGTTAGTGACTTAAATCTGCACTATTATATTCAAATGGTCACCTGGTCCCATCTACCCTGCTCTGCTTATCTCAGCTCACCCTGAGCCCTGCCTGTTTTTTTGTTTCTATTTTTCGTGGTTTCCAGAGTTTTGAGAGCTCATCTGAGAGTCAGTGCAGCAGGGCAAGTGATGGTCTGGGCCCCAGATTGCCCTTGCCAGCTGTGACACAGGCAGGGGATGCCCTCAAGTCTACATCTCAGTTTCCTCATGTGTAATATGAGGGAAGTAATGGTGTCCATATATTAAGGAGAGTGCATGGAACATGGAAAGAGGTCTCTAAGTGCTAGCCACTCTACTCATTAGAACACAGAGGAAGGTATTGTATACTTCTGTAACTGGTGTCATTATTTCTGCCTCTATTTTCACAACCATAATGATTGTCATGGCTCTCATTTATTGAGTGTTTACTCTGAGCAGGAACAGTGTTTAACACTTCACTTGTATTCTCTTGTTTAGACTTCCAAAACTAGCAAGGTAGATACTATTATTACCCTTACTTTACAGAGGACACAAACTCAGAGAGATTAAGCAACTTGCCCAAGGCCATATAGCTAATAAGTAGCAAAGTCAGGATTCAAACCTGTGGCTATTTGGCCCCAAAGCCTATGCTCATATCTATGATCCTGGGCAGAAGCCCAATTCCATTACTTCTAAGTAAAGACAGGATCATTTAACCATGAGACTACTTGTGTCGGATTGATTGTAGATCCTCCTGAGATAGGTAGTGTCCAGATGGGGTAGCAATCAGTCCTCAGTGGGGGACTCTGAAAGCCAATGTTAGGAAAGAGATGAGAGTGGTCTGAGTTAGTCCAGGAATGAGGCCATATGATCCTCGAAGGGACTTGAAAGGACTTATTCCAGATTTCTCTTCTCAGCAGTCTAACCATCTCCCCCCACCACCAAGTCTTGCTGACTCGTAATTTGCTTTCACAGCTGAAGCAATAAATGTAAAGGTTAAGAAGAAAGCTTTAGGGTGTAGCCAATTCCAAAAGCTGGCTCTGCCATTTGCCAGCTGTGTGACCGCGGACAAATTACTTAACTTCTCTGCACCATAAGAGCCCTACCTGCAACATGAGGTGGTAATAGCTCTGAACCTGCCTGTCAGAGCAGTGAGGTAACGCATACCTTTGGAGCTAAGGGTATGCCTGGGTTTCAGCTGTATGACTATGAGCTAGAAACCTGACCACTCTGAGCCTGGGTTCCCTCATCTCTTAGGTATGAATAATAGCATTGTTGCCCTGTAGGGCTTTCGTGCAGAGTAAAGGCGACAATATATAAAGTGTTCAACCCTTGTTGGAGGATTGTGAGTACTCAATATACGTTTGTGTGTATGACGATGACACACGACTCAGGGTGATGCCAGTCCGAATAGGATATTGGTAAATGTGACTTTAAAATTTAAAAGCTTGTCCATCCACACTGGGCAACACAGTGAGACACCAGCTCTTTAAAAAAAAAATTAAAAACTTAGCAGGTGGCACACGCCTGTAGTCCCAGCTATTCAGGAGGCTGAGGTGGAAGGATCACTTGAGCCCAGGCGCTCGAGGCTGCGGTGAGCTGTGATTGTGCCACTGCTTGACAGAGCAAGACCCTATTTCTAAAAATCCTTGGGAGATACAGGCTGGGCGATGGGGGCAAGGTTGTCAAAGGAAGACCTAGGAAAGCTGTGGCCCCTCCCAGGCCTCTGAAAGGTGGTGTTCAGGGATGCCCCATCCCTCTGCAGCAGTCAGTCTCCTGCTGGGCCCTGGCCAGCAGAGCTGCAACGTGACGTTTGAGCTCCCTGAAGTAGAGCCCTGCACAGGAACTTCGGATACTGATATGGCGGTAAGATCCAGTGTCAGGAAGAAGTCCTGGGTCAGAGGTGTGATACCCTGGAGGCCTATCCTTCTGCGGGGATCCAAGTGACACCAAAAGCAAACCCTGTCTTAGGATTCAAGGGCTCAGGGTGGCATTCAAGGGTGCTCTCAAGACCACTCACCCCTCCTAGTCCTGCTGCTGGTCTAGGTCACAAGGTCCAGGTCCACAGGCAGGGGAGCTGCCCAGAGGGCCAGAGCCAGAGGGGACTGGAGACTCTGGGGCTTCTCTGGGAGGTCCTGATAGGACTTTTCCTTTCTGCCTCTCAGTCCCTCACTTGTGAAATGGGGCTGCCGATTCCTGCTCCAGCCTTCGGGACTGTTTTGTGAATGAGAAAATAAGAGCCATGAGAAGGCAGAGGACTGAATGTTGACTGCCAGGCATAGTCCAAACGTCACAGCAACCCAGGCAGGGGTTCCCATGGGAGTGGGGACTAGTGTAGTGGGGAAGGGCAGTCAGCATCTCTCCAAGACAGCAGCAAACCCAGTTCCAATCTGGATGGATGACAGGATGGGGCAGGGGTGAGGGAGAGCATGGGGCTGCAGTCTGACTCTGGGTTCCTGGCTGCGGACCGGGAGGTCTACTGGAAAGGGGGGATGGCCCAGCTGATGAGTTTTGCCCCAGGGAGAAGCTGCCAGAACCTCAAGAAACATGGGATACAGTATCAGGGAATTGGGTAGGGGTTTTTCCCTGGAGCTAAAGAAGAAGCCCACACCAGGACAGGGACAGCGTCTGACTTTTATAGCCTCCAGCAACCAGCAGCCTGCACATAGCTGGTGTGGAACAGATGTCCATGAAAACAAACCCTGTGAAGTGGGCATGAAGGATGTGCCAAGACTCAATTTTCTTTACCCTCCTCATATTGCACTTAGCTTTGCTTTTATGCCCCTGCCTTCTCCTGACAGATGAGAAAAATAATTCTAAGGAACCCAGCCACTTACTGTTCAATCTTTAACCCTCCAGGCCCCCTGTCAGCCAGGTCAGGGTGCCACCTCCTTCTCTCCTTTTCATTCTCCCAGGATTACAGCTGCATGTGGGTAGGGGCACAGGTGTGGCCTGTGGCATCAGTCTGAGTTGTGCATGCTGCCATGGCAGCCCCTGGGCATTGCCCAGCATCCAGGCCCCCCCCCACACACACACACACTGAAGTTCCCCAATGCTGCCTTCCCCATTACAGGGGATTCTGGGATCAGGGCAACTGCAGTTGTGAGAATGGGACCTCCTGCTCTAACCAGAGCCACTTTCACTAGGGTTCCTGGCTGCAAGCATTTACCTTACCCATCCCAGCTAGGCCTTGGATTGGCTTCCTGGATGCACAGGGGTATGTGGAAGAGGAGTGGAGGCTGGAATGACATCTGGATTCTTCTGGGAAGAATAGGAGAATGGACGCTAGAGAGGCAGCCGTGTGGGTCTACTACCCTGGCACACTCTCCCATCTCTGCAGAGAGAAACTGATGAGAGTGCGGGGCAAGGCATCTGAACCTCCCTCCTCCCCAGACTCTTGCCAGTCTAGTTGGAGAGCAAGGACACAATGGAGCATCTTCTAGATGCAAGGGAGGGTTTGTCAAGAGCAGAGTGGCAAGGCACCCCTGCAGCTGGACCACCAGCCCCACCAGGCAGGAAGCCCACTGCCACAGAGCCACAGAAGTCAGTCAGCCCTCAAAAGACTATGTGAGCTGGCTCTGAGTAGCCATTTGAGTTGCCCGCTGGTGGCTCCAGATGTAGCCTGGGAAGTAGTGGAGGTCATCTGAGGACTCCTAGGGCCAGGGCATGAACTAAGCTGGAGGCATCTTGCTGGCTCCCATCCCTTCACTGCTCACACTGCTCAGACTCTCTGCCAATCTTGACAAAGGCACGAGGATTGGGGAGAGGGTTATATTAATGCTAGTCCCTACACCTGGTATGAGGTGTGCTGGGGCGCCCAGAGCACCCAACCCTTTCACCTCCACCACCTCCACCACCTCCATCTCTGCCACCACCCAAGGCCAGACCTGGCCCTGCCCAAGTCAGAAAACGGCCCTCAGGCCTCACCTGCTTGATTCTCCTATGTCTCACCCCCAGATGGCTCTAGTTCCAAGATGACTAATAGGTTCCATCTCATGTGCCAATTCCTGCTGATTGATAGTGGCTGTGTTGGAAAGAATTGTAAAGTCTTGTCTAGGCTCATTAAGGAAAAGTAACTGTGATTGATTAGCAATGTCTACAGTGAGTGAAGGAATAGAATGTGGGTGGGTGTGATTTAAACTGCTGCTCACATCTCCCAGGACCCGTTAGTCTCCATCAGCCTGAGCTGGAAAGGTCTCAGGGCATCTTGTGGCTGACAGACATTATCATAGGACAGATCTGAGCTGGGATGTGTTGGTGAACTTTCAACAACTAGCTCTTGGGGTACAGTGGGGCAGCTTTATAGCTCTTGCCAATTTCTGCAGTGTGAATACTCCCACCATGGCCAATTTCCAGCTGCTAATGTGACGTCACTGAGAGCCAAGTTAGGATGAGAAGCACAGTAGGCTCTCACAACACAATACAAGCTGGCTCTGAGTAGTCATATGTATATACTTTTAAATGTAAAGCCTTCTGCCACCGCTCAAAGCTCTGCCAATGGTGGGTGGGCTGTTTTGGGAGGAGCACTAGACTCAGATTCAGGATCACTTACCAGACATTAACCACAGGCAAGTTACATTCCTTCTCTTAGCCTCAGTTTCCTCATCCAGAAAGTAGACCTTGGGTCGTGGTGAGCTATGATATAGGCACTTTGTCAATCAAAAAGCATGATTTGCCAGACAAGCTCCCAGGCCATCAAAGCGAAGATCTACCCCAGAAATCTGCCCTTGGCCTTCCCTATAAGGTCAGGGTTTTGGCCCCAGGGCTATGAGAGACAGGGCTTCCTTGTTCTCTTTTATATTAACCTCAAAGGACAGAGACTGCCTTGAAGCTCATTTCATTTCCCTAACAGGCCATCCTGCCTGCCACTAACAAATCTCTGGTTTTTGAAGCTTCTAATGTTTCCCTTCATCACTGTTCCTTGAGGCAGAGGTCATTTCTTTATTTCTCCTTTGAGCTTCAGGGGTCTGTGGTGCCAGGAGACAGGCAGACCTGGGCTCAGGCACCAGCTCTGCCCGCATGAGCTCTGCAAGCCTTGAACACTACCCTCTGGGCCTCAGCTCTTCCATCTGTAGAGAGGGAATAATAACCATTGTAGCTAATTCACTGGATTCTTAGGTGGACTGAGTGAAATACAGAATGCAAAGTTCATAGCATGGTGTCAAGCACAGAATAAATGTCCAATAAATAAATAGTTATTTGTCCTAACAAGGTCTTGGGTAGAGGTGGAACAGAAGAATGGGTTCCAAAAGTTGGCAGAGGGGTGTGGGTTTGGGTGTGAGTTGTGGGGACAGGGAGAGCCCTGAGGCAGGTGTGGTCCCATTCATCTGCACAGGGTTTCTTACCTTCAGCACTATTGACACTTGGGGCCAGGTCAGTGTTTGTTTAGGGGCATCTGTGCATTGTCTAGTTAGCAGTCTCCTTGGCCATACCCACTAGAGACGGGTAGCCGCCTCCCAGCTGTGAGGTCACAGATGTCTCCACATATTGCCAACTGTCCCCTGGGGGACAAAGCCACCCCCAGTTGAGAATCCCTGCTCCAGCAGCAGTACTGTTAGTCACCCCATGTCCGGGAGAGCTCAGGATGCAGAGCATCTGTCCTAGCATTGATGGGTGGGCCGGGCACATGGCAGAGCCAAGTGGCAGGTGGTCAGCTGCAGGCAGGCTGGCACAAGTACCAGAAGACATGCGTCAGGGATAGGACCCCAGCTGCTAGGAGCCCAGAGCCCAGCTGCTAGTAGCCCAGGAGACAGCTCATATGACATTGAACTTGGGAGTACCCTGTGACTCTTTACTCCCTGTGCCGGGGCTGCCTGTACTGGACCCAGAGACTGGGTAGGGCCAAGCCCATTGAGGAGAGGTTGGGCTTACCTGCCTACACCAAGACCAAGACACTCCTTCTGCTCTTCATGATCAGCCAGGAGAGTATAAGCTTTGGGGTAAGAGAGACCAGGTTCAAATCCAGGCTGTTTTTTATGGAAATTAATGCTCAAAAATGAAACTAAAAAACTTGTAAAAAATCAGTGCTGTCACTTAAGAACAGGGTGACCACCTTAGACAGGTTTCTTAACCTCTAAGCCTCAGGTTCCACGTCTGTGAAGCGGGGATGCTAACTGATAAAGATTAAATGCGACGTTGGAGTTACATACTCAGCCTTTTACCTGCCGCATCGCAGCCAATACTGACTGACTGGCTGAATGAATGAGTTGATTAATTAATCTTCCTACAGCAAAACTTTCTCCATCACATCCCCATATTCATTTTTGTTTTCTTCTGTGGAATTTCTCCAGCTTTCTAACATGGGCAACTCTTGACTTCTCAGTGGGAGGAAAGGAATTCTTCATCTCTGAAATCACCAAAGCTTAGCATCAGGCCTGGTAGATAATGAGTGCCTAAAAAATGAAGTTTTCTTTCCTTAAAGAGCAATGACTGTGCGTCATTCATCTGTTGATAGCCATAGCTCAGCACAGGGACTGACACACAGTAGGTGTTTGCTAAATGTTGCTTGAGTGAATGAATGAATTAACATACAGTGGTTGAAAGAAAGGCACGACCCAGAATGCTACTCCCATATTCTTCACATGCAGGGGTCCACCCTGCATGTCCATTTAGGGAGAACATAGCTGCCTCACTCAGAAGAGGTGGGTCAAACCCTGGGGGAGATCAATAGGGGTTTGGAATCTGAGATAGTAGGTGACAAATGTCAGAAGGAAGGTCTCAGACAGGTCGCTACCCTGGGTGGCCACTGTGGCCCCTTCCCTGGGCACCCTGCTGCAAGCCACTCAGCCCACCCTAGGTAACTGGGACAATCTTCTAATCTCAAGGCCAGCAGCAGGTGCTTGGGTAAAGGTGGCAGTGTGGGCTGTCCCTCAGCAGGATCCACTCCACAGGCCATGAGAAAAGGTGTGCTTTGTTAGGAAGACTCCTGAACAGGGAGTCAGGAGCCTGGGTTCTGGTCCTACCTCCTCACCCACCTACAAGGTGACACTTCAGCCATTCCCTAGACCTCTCTTTCTCCATCTGTAATGGGCACTTGACAATGCCTTGGGTGACTCTATCCTTTGGTGCCTGGCCAGGGTGATGATGGGTCAGTTAATAGTCACATTACTGAGCATAGCCAAGTGGTCCACGTGGGAGACCAGCCAATGACATGCAGGCACCATTAGATTTTGCAAGGCTACACGCTCCGCAGGGCCTTAGAGCTGCTGGGCATTGAGCATAGCACCAAGGGAGGTACCTGCTTTGAAGTGTAGGGTCTCCCACCATAGACCTGTTCATAAAATGAAAGTTGGGGAGGCCAGGATGGTGGTTGCATTTTCCTAAGGGCCTAAAGATTTTCCAGGGGGACCTGTGAGGAGCACCACTGATAGGGGAAGAATGTTTGTGGTAGAGAAAGCCATTTTATATAACTCCCTTATAGCTCTTCCCCTACCTACAGCACAGAATCAGCTGACAAATAGCGGCATTACCTGTTGCTGAAACCCCTGTGAGTGACAGGTGCAGGGAGTGGTGACCTGGAGGAGCTTGGCAGAGCCAAATTCCCTCACATAGGACAAGAAGCCCATAAAAGATAGATGAGAAGGTTGAGTTTGGAGAAGGGGCCTGGGGCCAAAGGCTGACTGTCAAAGCTGTCCCAGGGAAAGGCTTGGAGAGGACTTGGTCTGCATGTGATGTGTGGGTGGGGTGGGTTGTTTGGGAGGGGAAACATAGAGAGAGGCATTGCAGGGAAGGCTGTGAGCACTCCCATCAACTAGCTAGACCTCGGGGGTCACTCAGCCTTTCTCTGCCTCCAGCTGCAGGTTGGGGACAATAGAACCTACTTCATAATGGAAAATACTTAGAATTGTGTCTGGCATTGAGTAAGGACCACAGAGGGGTGTGCGGTGATGACAGTGGTGGTGATGTAAAAACCCTCAACACCTTGAGTGGGATTTCCATCACTCAGAGGTGGACCCTGCTGACTGAGCTCCTGGGACCTGGCTGAGTGACGAGTCACATCGGGTGACATCTACACAGTCGAGGCTGCTAAGGACAGGCAGGGCCACTGCCAGAGCCTGGTGGGAGCCAGGACCCTGTCAGGTCCAGCAGGCACAGGGCATCTGCCCTCCATGTGGCCAAACCATTCAAAAATTGCCATGGGCTAAACTTTGTCACCAGCCTGCTTCTCATGCCGAGGACACTTCCCTGCCAGGAGACACGGACTTTCCAGCTGGGCTGGCCCCTCTGGCAAGCTGCACTCAGGGGATATTTTCAGATTCTGGGTGACATTCCCTGCCCCTCAGCCTAACAGGTCCCAGATGCTCCCACCCCCGCATGTTCTAGAAGCCTGCGTGCAGGCCTGCCGCCTGCCTGGGGCTTGCTCACCCAGTCAATGCATTGCTTGACTTTTTTTGTTGTTTTTAATTTAAAACATCTTGTTCCCCCTAACATGATGGCTTGACAGAGGCCAGCATGAAAGAGCCCGTTTCCTCCTGGATGGGGACCAGGGCAGAGAAGCAGGCAGATGAAGGAGAGCAGGGAGCCGGCTTTGGGAGCGTGAGGAGCCGGGGGAAACGTAAGGAGGCTGCATTGGCCCAGCATAAAAGAAGCAACAGGAGCCGGCGTCACAGCTGAGTTAGCGTGGCCAGAGCTCCAGGGGCCGGGCACACACGCCAGGCCCGACTGAGACTCCGTGGCCTTCTGCAGCTCACGTTCCAGGGAGCACCTTTCCCTTCAGATCTTTTGGGGTTACTTTGCTCGCCCTTCCCTCCCCCAGCCTCCACCCCCTTTTGCTCTCTCCTCCTCAGTACACTTGAATTCCTAATTCTTGGCTGCCAGTAATAGGATAGGGCTGCTGCTGAGGCCCAGGGGAGGGGAGGGGGTGACACACTAGGAAGAGAGAGAAGGAGGGGCGTAGAGAGAGGTGGGCGCTGAGAACCAGGCAGTGGGCGGCAGACCCTGGAGGGCAGGAGGGCCTGACTCACCGCTTCATGGAAACCAGGACAGGCCTGATAGACATCAGTCAGGGCACCTGGGAGGGGCTGCCTCCGTCAGCTCCTGCCTGCTGGCTTCCCGTGTATTCCATGGGACACTTGGCAAGGACAGCCGGCATGCTAACAATCCTAATCTCTTCAGGGTCTGTTTTTTTGGCCTTTCTTGCTGTGATTTGGTGCTCACCACCCCATGTTCTGCCAGGCAACTTTATACACAAGTTTGGGCAGGTCCCGAAAAGCCCATTTTGTGGGGTGAGAAATTGAAGGGGGGAGCACCACCTTTAGGTCCCCGGCAGGGCTAAGCCTGGGGCCAGACTCTGGATTTCTCATCCAATAATGAAAATATGGAGATGAAATAAAGGGGGAAGAGATTATGTTAGTGAAAGTGGGCCAGGAAAATACACACTTCAGAGACCAGATGGAACACCCCCACCCTAAGAATTCTTGGACGCTGCTTCTAAGGCGGCCTCTCCACTGCCCCCTACAGCAGTGACACTGACCTGGGCATTTTCTCTCTCTCTTTCAGGACCTCCTGTAAGTACTCAAGCCACAGCTCCATCTCATGCGTCTGAAAGGCCTATGTCGCCTGCCGGTAACAGGGTTCTGGGTGGGGGCACTGATAGTTGGCCCCTGCTGTCTTCTGGGGGGCCCTATGCAGACCCTTCTGCAAGGTCCCTCCAGAATGCTCACATGGGGAGGAGGCCCCTATTCTGCTGTCACCACCTCTGCATCCCTCCAGGCAAGCAATCCCCAACTTTCAATCTAAAGGTTGGCTTGCCCCCTTGTTAGCCCAGCTCTGTTATCCCCCAAAGAAGCAACTGGAGTGAAAGAAGCCCCAGGTATTAGAAAGAAGAAAGAGGTCCTCTCTCCTCCGGTCTGCTCCTTGAATGGTCTCCTCCCATTCTGAAAACAGGTCAGTGAGCTGGCTCTGCATGTGGCCTGCTTTGGAGGACTGCTATGTGGCAACTCCATGGCAGAGTCACTTTGGTGCTGGTGGTGGTGGTGGTGGTGGTTATGTAAGAGAGCGCTGCAGCCGGTTAGACTGGGAGACAGTACATAAATTCTAGGCAGTATGCTGCTGCCCTTTCTAGCCGGCAGGCTAAGGGTGGGGCAGAGGGAGCAGAGCCATTTCCAAAGAACCTGAGAAGAGCCCAAGGAGACTGTCTCCTCAAAGTAATGGATCTCAGGAACAGGAGCACTGTTCTTTGAAGGACAGCATTTGATCCCAACAAAAGACCAGAGGGCGCTGGGGGAGCTGGGGATTGCAGTTGAAAGGGCCTAGCCCTCTGCATCAGATCTTTCTCAAGGCTGCTGAAATCAACCCTATCCCCAGGCCTTCCTTAGAGAAGTCATTTCCATAGTTGTTTTCCTCTTGATCTGTACCTGCAAGAGCAGCCTGGCTAATTTTTAGTAAGACCATTATTCAGTGTTCCATCTGTGTCTTGGAAGGCCCTTGAATCCACACTGAGGGTCCCACTGAGCCCTATGTCTGATCAGTCACAGTGAGAGGAAAATCATGTCATTACTTGAAAGGAGAAGGGGTGATTTATCATGGCATGTTTGGAATGTCAGAGATCAAATCCAGTCATCCATCTTCCAAAGTAAACTCTGTAATAGGGACCTGCCACCCACTGGAGATAGCAGCTTCCCCCCTGACTTATTCTGAGGAAGTCACCAGAGCTCCCAGCTCTGCCTCCTGCATATGCTGCGTCCCCAGGGTCAGAATGCTGGGGCTCGCCTGGCCAAGTGGGCTCTTTGTCCCTGACTGACAGAGGATCCCCCCTCAACAGAAATTTAACGTTCTGAGAGCTCATGACCAGGCACTGTCCACAGCCTGAGTGGGCCCTGCTGCTCTTGGGGTCTGCAGGGAAGGTGCACATGAGAGAGGACGCGAGTCTGTGCTCAATGACTCTGCCTGCAGGGTTAGAGTTGCCCAGGTATTTCTCCCTGCATTCTGAGCCCAACTCAGAAGGGGAGCCCTGAATCTTCACCCAGCGCTGGCTGAAACTACAGGTGGGAGGAGGAGGAAATGGGAAGCTGGCCAGGGTGGGAATCACCTCCTCATCCCTGTTCTCTCTGCTTCCTGCAAAAGAAGAGTGGTGGTGGCCAGAGGTGAGGACTAATGAGATGCCTGCCTGTGGCCCTCTGGGTATACCTCAGGGGCTGGCTCTGTCCTCCAGCTGGAACACCCAGGTTCCTGTGGGCACAAGGCCAGCCAGTGTCTTTGAGAACATAACCTCAGAGGATGGATGAAAGCTGCAGCAGGAACCATTTAAGTGGAAGCAAATTTGTGGCCACCATTGCCCCACCCCTCATTCCCTTGGCAGACATTGCTAATCAATTAGGAGGCTTTTTAACACACTCTGTCAGTCACTCCCAATCCACTGGAGTCCATGCTCCAGCTGACATCCATTGGCCATCCCTGGGCTAGATGTGAGGGAGAATTTCTTAATACTAGGAACTGTGAGACTGAAACAGATGACCAAGGGAAGTAGGGATATCTCTTCACAGAGGGAATATAGGGAAATATTTGATGACAGCTGCCAGGCCTGAGTAAATATGATCCTTGCTGAAATACTAGCTAATACTATGTGTTAGGCACTCTTATGTTTTCATGGAGATAATATCATGATGATGAGCATATAGGCTCTGGAGCTAGAGCACCTGTATTCAAATCCTGGCACTGTCACTTCTGGCTGTGTGACCTTCACAAGTTACTTTACCTCTCTGTGTCTCAGTTTCCACATCTGTAAAATGAGAATAGTAATAGTATCTGTCTCATCTGGGTATTATGAGGAAAAAAAAAAAAAATATATATATATATATAAAAAATCATATATGTGTTGCATATATGTATTTTTTCCACTTAACTGTATTAACTCCTTTAATCCTAGAAACAGGACTTCCCTAGATGATACCCAAAGGTTCTTACGAACCTTTCGTTTTAAGGAGGAAATATTATTTTATGAATTTCTGTTAATAAATGTATAATTTCACTTACCCCACCTCATTCCAAGAAACGTTTTAGAGGGACTTATAAACTACATAAAGAAACGGGAAGTGAGAGGTGGACATCCAGAGCTGATGACGCCACTACATCCTGTGCAGATGAGCCATAGACTTGGCTTTGAGCTTCCTGATGGTCAGAGCAAAAAGGAAAGGAGAGTTTCCTCAGCCATCCTCTTACACTGGAATCATCTGAAAATTGAGTTCCAGTGTCAAAAGACATGACTTTCTTGAGGTTTGCCTGGGTCCTAACCTCAAGGTTAGGTTGTCTCCCATGCATATTGCTCCCATAATTATTAGAATCAATAGTATATTTTGTTGAATGTTTCTCACTCATCAATGGAGTTTCAGATCCATTATATGGAGTTTTGAGTATATGCTCAGAATTGTGCTAGGCAGGAATACTAGAGTTAGGAATAGAGGATTTGGGAAACATATAGCTGTGGTCTGTGAAAGCAGGTTCCTTGAGCAGCAGAAGGCCTCCACATATGATGTGATCCAGCCTCCTGCCTCAACACCCAGCACCGGAGAGGATGGTCTCAAGCAGGTTGAAGGCATGAAAGGCAGTCCCGCTGTCTCCCTACAGAGAAAGAGAGGTCCCCCCCAGGGATGCCCCACGCCCTGCTCCATGGTTATATGCCATTGGCCCAGATGTGGCAGATCTAGCAGGAGCGTCCCAGTAATGGGCTCTACCCTGCGTCTGGCTTCTCCTGTGTGGTGCCACAGGAAAGACCAGGCCCTGACCCTCCTCCAGCCCTTTCCTAGGCACATACACGTGATGGACAGAATATTGCACCAAGTGAAGCAGAAAGGCTCAGAGAGAGAGATTTACTGGGGAGACCTACAGTCCTGTGATCCTCAAGTCATAAGAGGGGACATTCTTTCTGTTCCCTATACCTATCCCTAGGCCTGGCATGGAGGATCCTTCCCCCTTGATAACTGGTTTTATGAATGAATGAATGAACAAATGCTAAAACTGAAGCACAGTGACCAAGGCTCTTCCTTCATTTTGTCCATACAGTGACAGGCTCATACAGCACAAGTGTCTTATCCAAGGTCACACAAATGGTTGGGGCAGTGTTGAACAGCTGGATATTACAATACCCTGACCTATGGAAACTTCATTCTCTTACTCCTTTGTTTCAGGGTCCTACTGGAAGACCCGGACTCCCAGTAAGTAACTTTCATTTCTTCTTTTCTTTGCATCTCCATCACATGTTCTTTCCCAGTCTAAGGACTGGCTAGGTAGGGTAGGGAGTTTTCCTTTGGGCGTATCTTGGTGAGAGGCCTCTCCCCAGCGTCTCTGTTCTCTGGCTCAGGGTGAGACCTGAGCAGGATCCTGCTGGAGCAACTTGGGCCTGCAGCTCTTGGTTTTCCACCTGGGGCCCCCAGCAGGCAGACTCTTCCAGTGCTGGGACTGACTTCCAGACTGTGCCAGACTACTAGCACAATCCACATCCTGCATACCAGTTACCTTCAAGCCGATGTTCACATTCAGCTACCATTCAAGCCAGAGTACCAGAGGAATAGACTCAAAAACTTTGTTGGAATTCAGTAACCATTTCTGAATTCTAGAAAGGTTGTGCCAAGTAACCATGGGGGCTTTAGGACAAAAGTAGAAATAAGATTAATAGCCATCTCAGGCAGTGCCTGTAGCTCAGTGAGTAGGGCACCAGCCACATACACCGAGGGTGGTGGGTTTGAACCCGGCCCGGGCCTGCTAAATAAAATAACTGGGCATTGTGGCAAGCACCTATAGTCCCAGCTACTTGGGAGGCTGAAGCAAGAAAATAGCTTAAGCCCAAGAGTTGGGTTGCTGTGAGCTGTGATGCCACAGCACTCTACCAAGGGCAATATAGTGAGACTCTGTCTCAAAAAAAAAAAAAACCAAAACACTAATAGCCATCTCTTATTGAAACCTTAACAGGAGGTGCCAGGCACTATGCTAATCATCCTCCACATATTCAATTTGTTTAGCAACTCCATGAAATGGTATTATTATATCTGTTTTATAGATGAGGAAACTGAGACTTAGGGAAGTAAAACACCTTGTCCAACCATCAGGCTTTAGTTGTGCACCTGTTG